>CM021110.1:399171498-399302205 GCA_007115665.2 Sequoiadendron giganteum | reverse complement strand
CCTTGCACTATGAGTATTATAACATTTGGTTACTAACACGGTTGGCTTCTACACTAAGGTTCGTAGTAAGTGTTTCCATTCAATGCAAAAAATGATATACTCCTTGAGGAGACCTCCCAACCTTTAGAAAAAAGGCTTTGGGGATGGTTATCTTTCACACTGATGTCGAGTGGATTTTCATCAACAACTAGATTTTGATTATAGTGGGTTGGAATCCTTGGCTTTAGGGGTTCCCACTTAAGTCATTCCTCTTGGGTGAGTACTTTTTACCACAAGAGCAGGTCTGCTAAGGGTTTTAATAAAGCATAAAATACATAAAATGAAAAGATGAGTCCTGCATTTTGATCACCCAGTTAAGGGGAGAGCATAGGCCTATCACCTGACAATCACAACAAACAATTTTGTTCAATTTTATTCCCAAATGATAATTTGCTAAGCTATGCCAAGATGTTGCTTTACAGAAGACATGGGATTTATTTTAACCGAGATAAATCAATTGATTGGTGACAGCCCTAGGTTTTCTTCATTTTAAATTTAAATGACTACCCTAGGATTGCTTCATTTTAACCTTTTCCAGAAAGTATTAACCTCTGTTTGCGGACACATCAGATTCAAGATTAATTTTTTTTACAGTCCCCTGGATGCGATAAAAGAACACGTAAATATGCTGAAACAAAGCATAAATGCGTTAAAAGAAATTTAGAGATGCGCTAAAACAGAGCTTAAATGCGCTAAAAGAACACAGATATGCGCTAAAATAGAGCAAAAATTTGTTGAAAGAGGCCTCGTATGCACTAAGATTTTCTAGGGATGCTCTAAACCACGATTTCAGTCCGTAACATATCAAAAAACATGCAATAAAAAAAAAAAAACAAGGCAATGGCCCCACGGTGGGCACAAAAAATGTGTGTGTGAATAAGTGGACTAACTAGAAAGCTAAACAAACACACCAATGCAACATTATATTAAAGAAATCAAAGTTAAAGAGAAGCAAACTCTAAACAACAATAGATTCTTTAAAGATGTCCCATTGTCCTCTATCTCCAAGGATTTGTTGTAAGTTGTTGGCCCTTAGTTGGTGTAAGCAATAGCTTGGTAGAATGAAAAATTTAGAGAATAAGATTATGCAACATGAATTTCTATTGCTAAATGATATGAGATGATTAAGCTAAGATATGAGACAAAATGCTATGAAAAATAAGATAATATTCTCAATAAAATAAGATTGCTAAATGTTGGATAACTGTAACTATAATGCTCACACTATATTCGCTTGAATGCAAAATCTAAGATCCTTTTCAAAGCACATAGAGGTTGTATTTATAGAGTTTTGGAGGCAAAATCCTAGTTGGCAAAGATCAACGGTTGAGATTCAAGCCTATCAAGATGAACGGTGAAATATTGGGAAGTTGAAAAAAAGATGGAAGCTAGAGAAAAAGATGGGAAATGTTTCCTCCTACGCAACCTTTTCCATTCAAAAATGAAGGAAATTTTCCATTTGGGCATTTTAGTTATGAGGAGTTAGTTGGTAGTTGAGGATAAATCCATAATTAAATAATTAAGTTATTTAATTATTTGTGACAATGAATTTAGAAGTTTCCATAATTAAATAATTAATATTTAATTATGTGTGAGAGATGAAAAATGAATTTAATTAAGTATTTAGAATATTTAATTATGTGTGAAATGAAAAAAGGGTTTAATTAAATATTTAAAATATTTAATTAAATGTGAAGTGAGGAATGAAGAATAGTGAGTTTAGAAGAATATTCCTTTATTTGAATTTAAAATTCAAACTTATGATAATTAATATAAATAATTAATGAAATTTATTTAATTAACTAAGAGGAAGATCGAAAATGGTAATAATTAAATAAAATTATTTATTTAATTAAATTAGAAGAATTTAGAAAGTGAACGATATAAATAAATAATTAAATTTATTTATATGTAGATGACTTTAGAAGATTAATTAAATAATTCATATTTAATTAATTATCAGGCTTGATTTAATGTGACCATTTTTAGATGTGTACAACATCAATGAAAACACCTTCATACTTGCAACAACTACCCATTGGAACCTTAATTTCTTAGATAAGAGACCTTTCAAGGGATTACCAAAGGAAGATTCTCTGGAAGGCTTAGGTAATTCCATAGTTTTCCAAGCTTCTTCATTCTTTCCAGACTTAGTGTTCTCTTCTTCCTCTTCGTTTTCTTCTTCTTCGGGATGCATTATCCTTATCTTTTTCTTCATCTCACTTTTTCTCCTCTTCTCCTTTGTCCTTATCCTTCTCTCCTTGATCATTCTCTCCATTTTCATTCTTTTATTCATCTTCTTCCTTCTCACCATCATATTCTCTTCCCATATTGTATTCATTCCCATGCTCTTGTTCTTTATTTGCATCATGTTTGTCATCTTCACTGGTGGCTTGTTCTATGTCTTCCAAAGGGATAGATGTCTCTAGATTTCCTCGATCATTGTTTATCTATGGCAAAGTATACTTGTCTTCTACTGTATCATGTGTCACCAGAGGAATAGAGGTGCTATCCTTTTTAGTTTCCTCTTCGGTCCCTATTTCTCCTTTTGCAACCTTCTCATCCTCAAAATTCTCTTGCACTAGTTCTTTTGTATCCATAGGAGCATTATCTATATTTTCCTTTGCATTAGTAACTCCAACATCTTCTCCTCCTACATTAAACCCTAAATCGTTCCACAAATCTCTACAATTTCATATTTTCTTCTGGTGTCTTTTCTAGCAGATCAACATTGTCCACCACTATCACATATCTTTGTGCCAAACCACAAAACCTTATATTGGTTGAGGTTGTTTGATTATTTGTTATTTCTCCCCCTAATCCAATGCTTAGGTTCAATTCCTGGAGGAAAATCTTCATCAGAGGGTGGTAAAAAATCTTCCTTTTTCTTGGTCTCCTCTTTCTTTCTCTAGATATTTTCCATTTCCTTCTTTACTTCAACCAGATCAACCTTTTTTATTGGTTCATTTCTCTTTATCAGATTATCCTTCCTTGTGTTTCTGCTTCTACAAAACTTAGCAATATGTCTAGGTCTGTTGCAATTGTGACATACAACATTCTTTTGAACAACATTCCTTCCATTCATCCTAGATATGCATTGATAAGCCTTGTGTCCAAATCCATAACATGTATAACAATAACCATTGAAAGGTTGAATCATTCTACCATTGTTATATGCATTCATCATTTGACTTCAACATTCATTTTATTTGTCTAAATCTCTTGCATGTAAATCATTGACTAGTAAAGGATGGAACATTCAGATTCATTTTGCTTCTACATTCCATTGCTCTATGTCCAAATTTATTACAAGAATAACAAAAACCATTGAAAGATGGGTACCTTTGAGCATTTGGTTGTCTGACCGGAGGTCTTCTAGCATTGTTTCTTTGATTCTGGATCTTTCCATTGTTCTTATTGTCTTCAGTCTTCTCTGGTTCATTGATATTATTTGCATCAGATGTTTGATCTAATTTTGAGATTTCACCTTTTTCTTTGGATGCTTTTTGACCTGCAATCATTTCATCAAGCATTGTAGAACTTATCGTGAATTCATCTTCATGACTTCTTGCTTTCTCTAGATCTAATCTTAGATTTACCACTTCTTGTTCAAGCCTCATGCATTCATCAAATTTTCTTTTCACCATTGCATTCAAACATTTCTCAATTCTTTTCTTTTCTTCCACTTGTACTTTCAGTCCAGTGATGTCTTCATTTGCTTGCTTCAATTATTCATTGACCTCCTTATGCATTTCTTTGATCTTCTTGATTTTCCCTCTTAGTTTTTTGATGCGTTCATTTGATTCTTTAACATTTTCCTTCAGATCTTTGTTTTCACCTTCAAATTTGTCAAGATCTTCAATAGAAACTTTAAGTTCTCCATATTTTTCAAGCATGCAATCTTCTTCTATGTATTCAATACTAGGAATCTCTTCTGGAGGAATAAGATTTTTTTTATCAACCATGTGTTCAATCTCCAAGATCTTCCCAAAGTAGTCAAGCTCCTTCCAAGGATCCAAGCTCTGATACCAATTGTTGGAATGCTCAGAATACTAAGAGGGGGGTGAGGTATTATTCTATTAAACCATTCAAACATTAGCCATCCAATTACCAAAGCGTATTCAAGTACAGTAAGGAAAGAAAGCATGAAAAAATCCACAACATCAAATAACACATGAACACCAAGATTTTTACGTGGAAACACCAAAATGGGAAAAACCACAGTGAGGGTTAGCTCACAAAATATTATAACCGATTATAGTATATTAGAGAAATGCTCACTATAGGTGGACTCACTTCCCATAGAGAAAAATATAAAAGAGGGAGGGGTGGCTCACAACCTATTTTGAACTATTTAAAAAACATCTACAATAGGTAGGAATATAGTTCCAATGAAGCATAATTACAAAGTTCACATTGATTTGGATCAATGCTCTACTCTGCTCTGAATTCACATAATTCTGATCTCAACATTCACAACTCATTCAATCAACTCTGTATATTTTTGCATCAATGATTCTATTCAAATCATGTACACATTCAAAGATCGATATCTAAAATCTCAAAACAACCTTGTATATATATCAAACTCATCTGTAAAAATCAATTAGGTTAGCCTAATTAGATGTAACCCTAAAACATACAAAATGTGCCTTGTAGGAACCTAATTCAAATCAAAATGCCTTTGTGCCTAAAAAAACTCATGCAAAGTGTAATATAGGTTAGCATGGACCTATAATATCCCCCTATTACATTTGTAGCACATATTTAATCTCCACAACCCTTTATATACATTAGGTTGGCTAGGCATAAGACCTAAAAATAAAACACTCTAGTTGCTCATCATCATAAAACACATGGACCTCAAAATGTCATGCCATCTAGAAAACACAATGCTTTTACACCTGTTAACATTTTACCAAAACCGTAAGGTATAACCCAAATCCACAAAGGAGTGCAGATCGAATAAATCATAGCCATTACACATAAAACTATCTAAACCTTATATGTTGATCTTCTGTTACTTGCAACTTGCAAATCATCTATCCAAACCAGGTGAAGTTTTGAATGAAGATACTACTTACAAGCATAAACAACATATTATAACCACATAAGTAAATCTATAAGGGTGAATGAATGTGGACTAAATTACCAGAGGGCTCTGTGCACTAAATCTATCGGTGTAGACACTTAGCAAAAATACTTAACTATTTCTGTGTGTGGATTAAACTCTCTTGCAAATGTCTCTTCTAAAACCATCCTTAATATAGTGTTGACATCAATGAAAAATCATTAATGACAACCTTATTCATTCTTTCAACACATGTATCCCAACAATTAGAACCTCATACTATACAATGTTGTTTGTACATAGGAAGTTTAAATTGTAGGATAAGAGAATCGACTTTCCTGAAGGTGGTATTAATATAACCCTTGCTCCAATGTTGGTTTGATACTTAGAACCATCAAAATATAATTCCCATGTTTCATTTTTTATGGTCAACACATTCTCATCAAGGAATGAGTCATGAGTGGGTAATGCTAATGGTGAAGGGGCGTCAACTAAATGGTCAGTCAAATATTTTCCTTTGATTGCCTTTTGAGGAATAAATTTAAGATCAAAATCAGTTAACAACATGACCCACTTAGCTAAACATCCTGATAAATATATTTTAGCAAAGAGGTGTTTTAAAGGATCAAATCTTGTGACAACATATACTTCTGCATTTTATAAATAATGTCTCAATTTATTAGTACCAAACACAAGAGCAAAATTTTTTTTTTCTATTGTTATATATCAATTTTAATAATCAACAAAATTTGTGCTCATGTAATAAATAAGATGTTATTTTCCATTTTCATCTTGTTGAGCCAATAATGCAGCCAGAGCATGGGCTGATGCTGATATGTAAAGGATGAATGGTTTTAAATTTTCCTTGAATAGCGAGTTGCAAGATGAGAGGATTAACTAGATATTATTTCAAACTTTTGAAATCGTTTTGACAATCCTCACTCTATTTAAATTTTGATTCTTTCTTAAGGAGTTGGCTAAAGGGAAAAGTCTGATCTGCTAATGATGCAACAAAGTGATGGATATCTTGAATCTTTCCTTTTAAACTACATAGTTGAGAAATGTTCTTAGGAGGTGGCATTTTTATTATAGCATCAATCTTCTTTTTCTCCACCTCAATGCCTCTATATGACTCTATAAAACCCAACAATTTTCCACTATCCACACCAAAAACACATTTCTTTGGGTTCAAACTCATGTTGTACTTATGAATTATTTCAAATATTTTATGGAGTATTTTGACATGATCTTGATGAGTTATAGATTTAGAAAAAATATCATCAACATAATCATGGAATATTAGTGCCATAGCTCATTAATACATTGCTCCAAAATTTTTCAATCCAAAGGGCATAACAACCCAAGAAAATGTTCCCCAAGGTGTAGTGCAAATTATCTTATATTAATCTTGGGGGTTAATGAAGATTTGATTGTATCCTAAAAAACTATCCATGAATAATAATAAGGCATGTCCCATGGTGGAATCTACTATCATGTAAATACTATGAAGGGGAAAATTATCTTTTAAAGATGCTTTATTTAAATCAAAAAAATCTATACACATCCTAATACGATTATTAGGTTTTGTCACCTCTACAATGTTGGATATCCAAGGGGAATAATCAATAGGATGGATAAATACAACATCTAAGATCTTCTCAATTTTAGCTTTAACCAACAAAGCTATCTTAGGATTCATCTTACGTATCTTTTATCTCACAAGTTCAACATCTTTCTCAATGATAATTTTGTGCATAACTATCTTAGCATCAATACCCGACATATTTGAATAAGTCCAAGCAAAGATTTCAAGAAAGTAATGTAATAATGTTGCATGATCTTCTTTTTCATCATCATCAAGAAAATTTCATATTTGAATAACCTTCTCTTCATTAGACGTATCCATTGGTATGCTATTTTATCTCCCACAAGTAATGCACTTTGATTTGGAATCTCAGGGATTTGTTGGCCTTTGTCTTGTTGAATATCACTTATTTTAGATTTGTCTCCAAAGTATCCCTTAGTATTTAAGGAGTGAGGTAATATTTGATTGTGATGGTGAGTTGGTAAATTATCATAGACTCCCAATTTTTTTGCTAGAGATTCATCATTTTGAAAGTAATTCATTGGTCTATCATCACTTGTGGTATCTTTTAAGTCAGGTTACATCAATATGAGAGTTGTCTTAGAAGAATCCTTTGTTATAGTTTTAATATTAAGTGAAGGCTTTTTCAATGCTTTTATTATCTTTGAAGGATAATATCCAAGACCTATTTTTGTTTCTTGTACATCAGGCTCTATAGGAACTCTAATGCCTTGTTCTTTCACTCCACATCCTTTCCCATTATAGCCAAGTTGTTTCAAGAGTTGATATCCTCACCCATAAATATCTTCCATTTATTTCGAGGATGGTGGCTTCTCATTATCAATCTCATCATAATTGGTTGTGTTAGCTATGTCTTCTTCTCTACTAGGAATTATGGATTCAGATGCTTGTGATGATTTCACTTCATGTTGTGTTGATACTACCATTGTTTATCTTTCCTTTTTTGATTCTTTTATTGTGATTTTTTATTCTCCCATGAATGTAGGTGTGAAATATAATGAACCCCAAGCATTGTTGAATAGTTTTGTGATTGATGAAAAACACTCCTCTTTCTCGTCTTCTTGCACCGATTCCACTTTTGAAGTTGGTATCAATGTTATCAAATGACTTTTTATTCTGTTTTTAGTTTGTAAACAACTTTCTGATTGTAGGTTAGATTTTATTATGTACACATTGTTTTTATAAGTGTATTTTATTAGATGATGAAGTGTTAAAGGGACTCTATTTATTTCATGAATCCATGGACTACCTAAGAGAAGATTATATGAGAGTTCTTGGGGCATGACATGGATAGGATTTTGCAATGTAACCCTACCAGATTTTATAGGCAATGTTATCACACCAAGCAGTTGATTTCCCATATTATCAAAACCATAGATATATAAAGAATTTGGTTTAATTTTAGTCTTGTCCACTTCCATTTTATCCAAAAGGTTAACACTACAAACATAGAGTGTTGAAACATTATCAATGAGAGTACACTTAATGCCAAACTTGTTAATGCTAGTGACTATTATCAAAGCCTCATTTTGTTGTTGTATTTCCAATGGAGGTAGCTAATCTTGATAAAAAATAATACCTATATTGATCGAGTTTATACCTTGAATTGGAGTTGCTAAATCATTTGGTTGCACACTAGGAGGAACCAAATTTTTTAAATAATTTTGAAGCATGCTATGATAATTAGGTGATGCTTCAATGAGATCACATAAAGAGATCTTAACAGGAGTGTTGCGAAGTTATTCCATAAATCATACTCCTTTCCACTATGTTAAGGTAAATGAGGAGCACTAGGAAATATTGGTTGAGGAAGTGGTATGGATGTAGGAATGGTTTGTGGTTGCCTATTATTCCTTGTGTTATATGTATGAGAAATAGTATGATAACTTGGTTGCTGCGAAACATTGTTACTAGTGAGTTTCCTTGAAAAATTTAAGATATGTCTTGGAGGTTTTGGTTTGTTTTGAGGTGATCCTATGATAAGCATAGGTTTGGTATGATTTTTTGGTTGTTGTGATGGTGGGTAGATGATAAGTTGAGATGTGTTTGTATTGAATATTCTTTGTTGTGTTTTGGTATTACAAGCCTTAGTTCATGATCTTGGTGAGATGAAATCCTTAAGGGCTTCATCTAACATGTCAAAATCATCACTACTAAAGGGCTTGAGGGATAGATGAACTTGTACAAAGAGATTTGGCATGATTAGATGACTATGCTTTGTCCAAGGTTAACCATTTAATTTGTATGCTTTTTGTTAAATATTTTGGGATAGTCTATGGTTTAAACTATTTGCAAAATGAAAACTAATCTATCTAGACTATGCAATGATTCAAAAAATAAAACAAGTGTCTAAAAATTTGAAGCTATCAACTACTAAAAAGTAAATATTTTCCAAAATTTTCTAGAATCTTAAGCAAAAGGACAATTTTCTTTAATATGCATAAGTATTGTTCCAAAATTTCAAAACATAGGTTTACCAACATAAATAGAAAGAAAAAATAGATACAAAAATGCATGCAGAAACTTGTCAAGAAACTTGGACAATGACTTATTTTCCCCTAAGTGAATGAGTCTTTGCTCAGGGTTCTAGAAAATGAAAAGCTATGTGTCTAAGTTACCATGTATGTTTACTATTTTTGAGTGCAAAGTGATTCTATAGTGACAGTTTATTCCATCATTTTGATGAAATATAAATACAATTATATGACAATGTATGAACAAAATGACAATTTTTTTGAATTGAATGCAATCCTAATTTTAAATGATAAGAATATGAAATATGTAACCCTAAATGAAATGCAAAACAATATGATGTAAAACCTAGATCTAGGGTTTCAAGGACTTCTAAATAAAAAAAAATATGATGTAAGAATGTAAGGTTCACCAAAATAAAATAGGGGGAAATGGATCCCCAAATTTTTTATGTGTTGGAATATAAAAAATAGGAATCTCAATAGGTGTCTTTCCATAGGGATTTCATTAGGAAAGAGATCACAAGGTGTAGAGATTGAATTTGAACCTCAATGGTGAATAGATTAGACTTAGATCTCAGTTCTTAGGATAATAGGAAATATCTAAAACCAAACTGAAATGATTTGAATCACTCAAACTAAATGAACAACAAGCCCTAATACCTAAAATGTAGATTTAAGAATGTATAGAAATAAAAATGATAGTTTGTAGGTAGATCTGAGAAGGGTTTGATGGCATCTACCTATCACCAAAAGATATTTTTAAGGTCTACTAAGGGACTGGTTTTCCTGTAGGTGAATGGGTCTTTGTAGGTCTTTCCAAAACTACAGAAATGAAGTTGTATCCCTCTATTTGCACTCTATTCTTGTACCTGCAAATCTTCATCTTCGGATCTAGACCTACGATAAATCTGCAATAGAAAATGTTTGTTTGTTTGTATCGGGGTTTGCCTTGATCAAACCCAAAGTTTGGTAATTAAACCTTGATAAAAAACAAAGATCTGACAAATGACAATGTATGAGCCCTAACCTTAAGTGTATTGAAGGTTGTGATGGGACTTTTAAATTTTTTTCAAAATTCTACCTAAATTGGGCATGACTGGTTTCTTTTAACAGACTGGAGGTTTGATATTTTGGGTTTAGGGTTTTGATCACTCATGAAAGATTGGTTGGTATTTTAAATAAAAAAAAACCCTCGTTATATTTCAACATTGACTTGCTATTGAGGGTTATCGATCACTTAAGTTATCTGATTGAGCCTTTCCTTCGTGCTCTTACCGACCCCTTTCACCCGACCTATCGGTCTCCTATTTTCCACTTGGGCTTAAATGTTTATGCCGTCAAAGGTTTTTCAGTGGGCCCCATCAGTATATTCTATGTGTTTTATGCAGCTTGGTGAACCATTCAATCACAGATTAATTTGGACCATTCCTCACGAACCTCGCACGTTTTTTTGCTGATGTCACTTAGGTGGTGTGAGGTGCACAAGATGCCACCATCTATCATATATGGAGGAGTGGGGCCTTTTCTTGATGTGCAAGCAGTGACAAGTGGGCGTCATTTCACCAGCAGGAATTTAATGACGAGGATTAATAATGACCGTCCCTCACAAGCCTCACATGATCAGATTAAATGTTCTAAAAGTACTGTGAGGTTTGCGAAAAGGCAAAACCTGGCCTGGCTCTTGGAACAACGGGGCTAGGTGGGGCCTGCTGCCGGATTGCAACCTCCTATTTTTGTGGGTTGTGATTGGTTGTGGTTTTTCCCAGGTAGTGATGTGGATCTTCAACGATCATTGACTCGATCTGAGTCATCCGATTTGCGAGGTCTGTTCCACATCTACGGTTCAAATTCAAAGGGGTATTATTCATCTATGTGAGGAGTTTTTGCGCTCTGCAACTTGTTTCATTAATGGTGCAGGTTTTTCAGTGGATTTTCTCCTGATTTGCTTGCGTGCGAGCGGTATCCTCCTAATAAATACAATGATGGGCTATACACCTAGAATAATCTTGTGGTGGCAATATCAACCACTAATCGTTTGCATGCTCATACAAGCATTTGGGAAATTAATATTCCCTGCACCAAATTACTCTATAAATATCTGTTGATTTGTTTGCAGGTAGTGGATTTATTTGTAGTTTCTAAGATACACATCTTCAATGGACAAGTCCAAGGTGCACTGAAGTGCCAGAGTAGGCGCAAGGAATTCGTGGCATGAAAAGGAACAACCTGTTCCTGATGCTCCTGAAGTGAGTGCCCGAGGTGTGGGCGAGTAGTCTGGGCACTGTAATTCTCCTGTTGTGCTCTCTTCGAGCTCTGGTGGCGATGGGTCTGAGATTGACTCAGACTATCATTGCTATCTTGTGGCCATGACCGAGCTGGTGGGTGTCAATGAAGAGGTCCTTGTAGTTTCACCAATAACTACAATGGCATCGTGTCGTGTTGCTGGGGTTAGTGCTGGTGTGGATAGGAAAAAGAGAGTGGTTCTGCTTCAAACTGAGGTGAGAACCAAAAGCGGTCGCCTGTACCGGGGCCATGTGTTGACTAAATAATTACTGGTGTTGGTGTGTGTTGCTCATGGGTGGTGCTGTTATGGTGGTTTGTCTTTTGGATGTGGACGTGCGCATGCGTGGCACACTCTTTTGTTTTTTCTCTGAATGGTTACTGGGTGTAACCATTTTTTGATTCCTCAGATCGTATACTATTTTTCTAATGATGAGGAATATTTTTTTTGGAGTGTGAATTCAAATTTCATTTCATTTCAATGAAATTCATTTTGAAATTAACAATGGAACCCAATGCTTGTTGCTCTCCTATTCTATAAAGGAGATTTTACGGCTCATTGTTAAGGGTCAAATTTTTTGTATTCGGAGGCTTAGTATTTCTACAGTCATTTTTTTTACTATAGTTTTTTTTCTGAAGGTATTTGCTAGTATGTCTTTTCTGGGGCAGGAATATTATAAAACAAGCAGGCTCTTCTTATGTAATAAAAAGATATTAAATCAATAAATGAAAATCTATTAGAACAATTGCTCTCCTGGTTTCATGTCATGAGTTGTGAATGAGTTTATTAATGATATATTCATTCAACTTCAATGGATATTTGAGTGTGTACTTCATTTTCCTACTTTAACATAATGAGTTAATCAAATTGCTTGAAAATGAGTTACAAATTTATGATGTTGTCTTCAGGATTCCTTAAGGAGTATTGTTTTGATAACTTAAAATCACATAGTTTAAATCATTATGGTGATACCTCCATGATATCTGGGTTACGTTTTATTTGACTCTTGCCCAATGGATGAGGCACTGGATAATTTCTTTAGGATCCCTATTTTGAGAGTACAGGGCTGTACTTCTAAGCACAATGGTTCAAAATCTGAACAGATCTGAAATATCAAACCTTATCTCTTTGGAGATGTAAAACTTATGTTAATTTTTTAGTCTCGTTTCTTTAAGATAATTGTTGTTATTCTCTGGTTTGCCACAACCAGGATAATTGCTATCTAATTGCATTGGTGGGGACTGTATCTGTAAGAAGAAGTGTTCTTACCAGGTCATGAAACATTCTTATGAACACACTTAGGAAAACCCTCGGTTTCACAGAGCCAAAAGTGTAGGAGATCTTAGTCTTTTGACTGAATCTTGTCAGTTGGCCACTAACTTTGTTAGTTCTTGAATATAGAAGTCGACTACTTCTTAGGGAATTACAAAGTCTTAGATGGGAAAATTTAAAACACCAATAGGTTTTTATAAGCTAAAATGTAAAGAAACCCTACTCAAGTGCATTAGAGTATGATTCTTATATGATAATGACAAGATAAACTTAGGGAGAAGTCAAAACACTCCAAATAAATCTGAGACACAATAATACCTTACTGTAGGTTGCTAGTAGAATGGAGCTTGAGGATGAGAACACTAGGAAACAAGTCAGTAGGTTAGAGGAAATGGCCAAATACATCTCCCACACCTATAATCCATCATTTCATTCTATTGGAATCAACCTTAAATCATGTGAGAAAAGATTGATCAAAATATACAAATGGACTTGAAGATTTGCAATTAAAAAAAATTCTGCTCTAAGACTTTGAATTTTTCTTGTTTGAATGTTGTCTCTTTTCTATCTAGTTTGAAATGGTGAAGATATTAGTTTTTCCATCTAGTTTGTAAAGGAGACCCATTCGCCCATGGGAAAATGGGTATTGGCCTATAAGTGCAAGATAAACATGATCCAAGGAAAATTAATATTTGAATGCATTTATTCAATGCGTGTTTCAATATCAAAAAATGGTAAAAATAGGCCCTGGGATGCATAATAAAAGGAATTAAGGCCTATTTAGGAAGGGTGAAAAGGCATAAATTTAAGGTAACTAAAATAGGTTCAAACTAAGTGTGAAATTATACTATCACCTACAAGGGAGTACAATTTTCTACGCTACAAATTTTAAGACCCTTTTCTTCAATATGACCCAAACATTGATGATGTATCATATATTTATTTTTAATTTTTTTATTTATATTGGTAGATTTACAATATTTGGAGGAATTTATACTAAAAAATATTCAAACATAAGATCCTTTAACTACCACAAAACTCCCTTTGACAAAACTACAACTAGACTTGTCAAATTTTACATGCATTCTAGAATAATTCAAGTTGAATACATAATTTTTCTTGTAATTATTGGAATTTTAAGAATATTATCAAGGGATTTAATCCTTCCATCATTAAAATAAAAATCTACCTTTCCTTTATTAAAAATTCAATGGTTGGTGTTGTTACCAAAGAAACCATATTTATTTATTTTGAGATACAATCTATTTGTTAGAATTTTAGTTTGATAAATATCACTTATCCTCCTCTATAACATGTATGTATTGGTCTCCTCAAAGATATTCAAGAGAAAATAATCCACACGGTGCAACCAAATAATTCCTCATTACTTCTTGTCCAAATTTAACCAATTTTTATTAGATATCATATTTTTTCATTTGTAACTGGTACCCACTAATCTCTTTCTCCTAAAATATCTTCTATATCTAGCTTCCATGTTATATACCTAGTTCCGTTGAGTTTATTAATATATAAATTAGAGGTAGATGCTGTGGTTTTGAATCCTTCATAGAATCACAAAAATCACTAAAAATAAAATCTCTCTATAACAAAATACCTTCAACAGTTCTAGAAAGGTGTATGAACTATACAATACCAATTTTTGTTAAACTAGTGAAAACATATTACAATAAATTTTTAAATTAATTATGAAAATTCAATTTTTAGTTATGCAACAATAAATTACTCATAAAATATTATGTGTGTGCAAAGTTAGTGATAATAAAACTAAATCATAAATTTACAAAAAATAAAACTAGATGTATATGGATAAATCCTTTTGAGAAAAAAATTAATTTCCCACTTACAAAGTTTTTGGATTTTATAAATTTTATAATTTTTGAGTAATTGAACCCAAAATATATGCAAACAAACCAACAACTAAGTCTTGGTTATGAATAGTAATAATTGAGATTTCATGAAAGAATAATACATATAGAATTCATTATATTTATTACATTATTTTAAAGAGAAATCCAAATTGAATTTATTGCCCAAAATCTCAATAAAATATTAATTTAAAATCCTTATTGATTTATCATCAATTTTTCCCAAAACTACAACTAGTACACTTATTCTTCCAATCAACTATAATACCCATTGAGACCTCTTTTATTAAAATAAATGAATACAATTATATGAATCCTATAATAACTAGTGATGATGATATACATGGATGCAGTTGTTTGATGAATAGATAGATTAAAATAAAAAAAAACTTGAGTATCAAAACATAGAAAATATAATTCCTTACAACTACTACAATTTCCTTGATTCTCAAATGTCCCTTTTCCAATGTTGTGTGGTGGATAATACAATTATAATGAAACAATAGATTGGTGTGGTACTTAAAATGAACAATAGCAAGAACACCAAAAAATAATGATCATACACATATATTTTTTATAAATATAAATTTCCTATCACTGGAACCTAAATTAAAACCTCCAAAATTTAATAGTAAACATAATATTGGCACTACAATAATATACTGTAGCATAATATAATTCCTCGACAAACACAATTATGATCCCTAGATGGAATCACCTATTATTAGAAATAAGGGTTTTCAACCTTGATCTTGAAGGTGAAATTCAAGAGGCTTTATATCATCTCAAACCTTAAACAAAACAATGGTTTTTATCCTTATATTCCCTAGATTGAACAAACAACTCAAATCTAAAATATGAAAATGATGACTTGATCAAATCCTCAAATGGAGATAGGAACCCCCTTGATATAAATTTTCAAATTCGTCCCTTGGAAATTTTTCCAAGTATTTACAAATATTTTTATTTTTATTTTAATTGCAATAATATTCTTAAGTTTCCCTTAAAATTAAAAATAAATAAGCCTAGCTTAAATAATATTTTAAATTATTTTAATTTGAATAAAGGGACATGACAAGAGACTCCAATATCAAGTAGAGGCTCAAGAATGCATTAATCTTCAAGAATTATATATATATAACTATATTTACCTTAAGAATATGATAGCATTCTAGCAAGATATGTACTTATAAAATAATTGCAACAACCTCAAAGTTTCTTACTAATTCAAAAAAATAAACATTTCAATGCTTAAAAAAGGTATATGATAAAGTTCAAATTACTTTCATATTACAACATTACAACCATGTGCAACACATGTAAGTGATATGTAATAATATCCACACAATATATAGCTCCCATTCTTATTGTACAACAAGAAAATACAACAATACACATATCTCAAGTACATTAAATTAAATTAAAAGTATTAGAAGTGTATATATAGTTCTTAACAATAAAGATAATATCATTACATACCTAAGATATCTAAGGGGTTAAAAAAAAAGTTATCATCTATGATAAGAATGAAATACACCATTAAACCAACCACAAATTATCTAAAAATAATGTACACCATAAATAGCATGTAGAAAACTCTAGACTCAAATCTATAAGCTAATCTCCCAAGATCCCATACTCTTGTTGTTGATTGGGAAGGGTTTAGATTAATGAATGAGGATGTAACTTTTCTCCTCATCCATTAATCAAGGTAAAGAAGTACCATCTATAATTCACATGTGTGGTGCAATATAATACTAGTAATTATCTTGTTTATTTCATTCTTTTATTAACACACACACATACACATTAAATCATAGATCCAAAACATCTCAAATAAAAGGAATACATTTCATAAAAAATATTCTCAATAACATGCACATGCCCAATAACAAATAAAATACAACCAATATTTCATAACACATCCTTTCTAGCATCTAACATACACATAATTCTATGACCATCAACAAAAACCACAATTCATTTAACCTTATAAGATTTTAATTAGTACAACACATCCAAGAACACATACAAAATCCACATGAATCAATACCCATATTCCATACTATGATGTCTTACTAATAATAGATGCCCAAAGTAGGACTAAATTCATCCCATACTACATGCATCTTAATCTTTACACAACACACGTATCCAAACATATCAATAAAATAATTAAAATGCACAAACACATATAATAGTAGTAGCTTTTATAATATATATAATCCAAATATTCACACCTTACATACACTAGCCACATATATAAAAAAACTCACATAAAGAAATTATATAGAACAAACTTACAATGAAAGCACATTATACATTATAAGAATACAACAACAATGTCTCACATAAAGAAAAGCACACAAAGAATCCTCAAACATGAAATACATACCTAGTCCCTAAAACCCATCTAGAGATAATCTCCTAATGATATCATAAACCCAAGTGTCATTGTCTCACATAAGAAAATAAAGTTTACATATACTAGCTAGATATGACCCCTCCCAAAAGATAGACGCAACTATATAAAAGTTTTTTTAATGCATATATGTAATAGTTGTAACAATTATTATGAGCTAATATAATTTAGGGTTTTGATTATTTTTAATCAAATTTTACTAATCCAAAAAATCCTAAAAAATCCCTAATATTTAAATCTAACAATTTAGTTTCAAGTTCAATATTAAACCCTAATGTGACAAAAATCTATATTTATCACAAATTTGTAAAATATTAATAAATTAGAATTTATAAAATTAATAAATATTTTATAAAAATTTGAGGCCCAAAATAAAGTCTAAATATTATATTTAAACAAACAAAAATTATAACAAACAATAGTGGTCATGATAACTTCTAGTACAATGGCTGCAAAATATGAAAAATAATTGAAAATACCCTATAGTTTGTTGACAATAGTTTGTCCCTATATTTTAAACAATGCAAGTTAGATTCAAGACCATAGATTCCTCTCTACCTCTAAATTAAGTAATCTCACTAGGTTAAAGGGTTTTCATCTTTAGGCTTTCAGAACAAAGGTTTTTCATCCTTAATTTCTTTTTAGATCTGAAGGTTTTTATCCTCAAGTTTGACACTCTAAATAACACATGCTATGAGTAGTTTTGCCAGGGTTTTGATGAAGGAAAATATACTTAACTTCTCAATAATGCATCTAACATTTGCTAACATGGTTCAAATGGGTTCACACTCAAAAACGAATTTGGGATTCACAAGGACCAAGGGCTAGGGTTAAAACCATCATAATAAATGAAGCATAGGCATCTTCCCATTTCAACACTACAAAATCATGGAAATTCATGCCCAAAATAATAAAAAATGATTTTATTGGGTAGGATAATACCTTATAGAGTGGGACCACTAAGTCAATATTACCCATTAATGACATTTTAGGTCATGTAGGGGTAGGTAGGAATGAATAGTAAAACATGACATGAGTATTAGGGTTCAAGAGTTAGGGATACTGCAAGACTCATACCAATGGTTGAGAGTAAAGGAGTTGGGATTTGAGTAAGAGGCATGCAAGTAGGTAGAAGACTGATGCTCTAATGGAAGTAAAGGAGTAATATAGAGGATGTAAAAAATGTACTCCTAGAGGGATAGTTCAATGAATTGACAAGAGAAAAAGAAAGAAGAGGTTGAAGGAAAGGCATGCTACTAGGGAAAGTATGAAACCTCAGTAAGAAAGAAGGAAGGAGTGGATTTTGATGAAAATGTATGCTAGGATGAAAAAAATTGAAACATTGACAAAAAGATCACACACAAGAGTTTGGAAACAAAACCTATTATACTTAGAGAAACTAGCACCAAGAAAAATAATATCTATTAGGATTAGATTATAAAAAAGAAAAGGGAAATAGAATTTTGGTTCCAAAATAAATTATTTGAAAAGGGGACACTACAATTCTACCCTTGTCAAAATTTCTTTTCCTCAAGATTTTTTTTTTTTTATGCTCCAACATTTTTGTTTCTTCCTATGTAGTATCTTCAATATGTAGGTGTTTCCAACAAATCAAGTATTATATGATACTTCCACCTCTTATATTTTTAACCCTTGTATCTACCACTTATTTAGGTAGAAAAATCAAACTACCTTCATAATCCAAAGGTGGCATATTTGTTTAAGGAATAATATGCTAACCAAGAGATCTTTTTAGATAAGATACATGAAAAAAATTATGGATTTTGTTCTTGAAAGCTCCAATTCATAGGCCACTTCAGCATTCCTCCTCACAACCTCATAGGGTTTATAAAATATTTATTTGAGCTTCTCAATTATATTTATCTTAAGAGAACATTGTCTATAAGGATAAAAAATCAAATAGACCATGTCCCTTACCTCAAAATATCTTGTCATATGGTGCTAGGCTGCATAAATTTTTTGTCACTATTGAGCTTGTTGTAGATGATATTTGAGTGATCTAAGGATCTCTTAGGTTTGATTTATCAAATCCATAATTATTGGTACCCTATTATATGTGCCTATTAGGTAAAAAAAATTAGTGTGTACCATACAAGGATTTAAAAGGGGACATACCAATGGACATATGATAATACGATAATATACTACTTGAGGATCCATGAAATTGAATGATATGGAAAATAAAAGGTCATATTAATTTAATTGATCCACAACAACATATATGCAATTCATACCATGCACCCTTAGGAGTCCTATGATGAAATCCATGGAGACATCCCACTTCTAATTTTGGAATGGGACAAGGTTGAAGCAAACCAACCAAATCTTTCTTTTTTGTTAGTATGTGGTGCATTTCATAATCTTCTTGTGAATGTCTTCTTTGAGGCCCTTCCATGAAAATATTTCTTGGATTTTCCAATATGTCTTTAATTATTTGGGGTTCCTTGTGAATAGTGTGTCATGAAATACTCTTAATATCTTTTCCTTCATCATAGACTCAAGAACTAAGAAGACTCAATTATTATAAAAGTATATTTTCCACCATGTACCTATCATATTTCATCACTTCATCAATGATGTTAGTATAAAATGAATTTTAAGTATATTTATCTAAAATATAACCTTCCAATTAGCTAAAATTATGGAAAGAGACCATAGAGACAACTTTCGAGAGAGAGCATCAATAATATTTTTCTTCCCTTTCATGTACTCTATGAAAAAATCATAAAATTTTATTTTACTTATCCACTTAGATACTAGTGAGCATTTAAGTCTAGTTGGATCAAGAAGAGTTTCAAGATATTTTGATTGATTTTCACAACGAATTTTCTACAAATAAAATATTATTTGAACTTATCTAATGCATGCATACTAGCCAACAATTCTTTATCATAGATTGAGTAATTATTTTTTAATTCCTTTAGTTTTCTTCTTTCAAAGGTTATAAGGTGTCTTCTCTTATTTATAAAAAATCCTATTCCTTATAGTAAGAACTGAGCATGAGCTCATTACCTATTTGAGTTTTTCAAGAAATTTTAGTCCTTTCAAAGGCTCCTTTATTTTAAAAATATATTAAAGGTGCAACAAGTTGATAAAATAATTTAAAAAATATCCTATAGTAGATGCACAACCCAAAAAATCTTCTCAATTTTGATGTAGTAGGTGGTGGTCAATATAAGATGGCTTGGATCTATTGAGGATTTTCTCACATTCCCTTGGAACTTATGGCATTCCATAAATATATAATTTCTATCAACCTAAACTCACTTTTGGAATTTTGGATGAAAGGACTACTTTTTCATAATGCCCAACACCATGTATAAGTGTTTGAGATGCTCTTACTAAGTCTTACTATAAATTAGAATGTCATAAAAGAAGGCTTATTGAATACTTGATTCATGCCTGATTGGAATGTAGTTGGGTTATTCGTTAGATGAAAGAGAATAACTAAAAATTTAAAATATCTAGAGTGACATCTAAATGTTATTTTATTTATATCATCTCTTACCCTAATCTGATGGTAGTCATATATACGAACAACCTTAGAGAAGTATATAGATCCATGAATTTTTTATATTAGCTTATCTATCCTTGGTATATGATACCTATTCTTGAAGTTATTTTAATTCAGTTCCCTATAATCAATATACATATACATGGTCTCATCCTTTTTCACATGAACAACTAGGGATGAAAATGGACTAGAGCAATGTCTTACGTAGCCTATCTCTAGGAATTAATTTATAACCTTTTTAATTTATTTCATATACACCCTGGTGATGATATGGAGTGGCTATAACTAGTTTTACACCTAGTTCCAATTCTATGAAATTTTGGAATCCTCTATGTGGGATAAATATTGGTGGTAAGTCATTGAATACCATATTGTGCCAATTCATTTTTTGAATATCAATATGATGAAGGGATCCTTGAATTTTTGAATGATTTGTGGAAATAAATAAAGAAATTGCTACTTAAGTCACTTGACCGTTGTAGAAAACTATCTCCATTATTTTTGTTGTGACCACACTAGGGGTGCTATTGGATATCCTATTGAGAATATATTTCCCATTTTTTTATAACTTGAGTTCCATAGATCGATAATTTTAATTAAATTCACTTATTAAATGTAAACATTATACACCTAGTGTACCATATTTATTTATCCCAAGCCAACAACATAAAAATAACCACACATCTTATGATATCCTAAGGCTAGATGGAGTTGTTGAATTACCATGGTGTAAAGAAGAGTAAATCCATCTACACAATTTACATTGAAGGCCTCAATATATTCCTATAATGTCATAAAATTGCACCCTAGGAGCAATTTCACATTTACGCATTTAGCCTTACATTTATTACACCTAAGAACATTTATGATAAGAACCTCATGGGTTGGAATTTTGTGATCCTAAATCCATGAGGACCAATGATGAAATGACAATATTCCACCACCATATTCCTCAAAAATTAATGTGCTAGATGCTTGTGTGGCGTGTGGACGTCTGCATGGCGCACTAGCATCCACACGATTTTCTAAGTTTGCAATGAAAAATCTTGGAATCCTGACTCATGAAATGTGTCCCTACAGTTAGAACTCTGAGTGTAACAACTCCTCCCACCTATTGCAGCAACAAAGCTCCTCCTTTTCTCTCATTTTGGGGTTTCTTTCTCATTCTAAGACTTGAATCTTTCAATCTTGGTCCATTCTCCTGCTCTTGCTTCTTCAATTTGCTTCCACAATGAAGCTCTATCAAATTAAGGTCCCTCCAGTAGCCAAATCTCTCTTCCAAGAATTCAATGGTGCATTGACGTGTTCAAGGGGGGGGGGGGATGAGTAGGGATTGCTTTTACCACTCCTTGTTTGTTCATTTTGTCTAATTTTCCTATCTATTTGTCTGTATGTGGAGGTGGGAACACCAAAGCAAGGGTTTGAATGTGGAAAGCCCCAAAATTTTTCCGCATTCATCTTGTGTGCAAGTTGTCGAAGTGAAGCTCAGGGAAAGGCTTGAAGTGTGTAATTATTTGTAAGTTTATTCTTGGCTCTCCTTTGCATTTATATCATTTTCTACTTTTTGTTTATCTATTTTATCGAATAGACCTTGGGTCTGATCACATTACTAGATTTGAAGCATTTTTGTTCAAGTTTCTAGTTCTTTGTTTTCCTTGGACACCAATGCGTCCCTTGTACTCTAGCATGCCGCACTAAAATCCTGATACCGTGCTATATTCCTTTAGCCAAGAGCTATTCCTTCTAAGGTAGAGATCTTGAAACCTTGCTCTCTCAGATTTTGAAGTAGTCTTCTTGAATAATTATCCTTATTATGACCTTCTTTGCAATTTATTCATTTAGTAATACTTGAGGTAGTTAAGGGTAGTTCCTTCCTTGGGATTCTCTTGAGAATGAAGAGACTCATGAGAAGTGAATCTCCCTTATCTTACATTTTGGTGAACCTGACGTGAACCATGTCAGATATTTTTCTACAATGTTTTAATGTTTATGATAGTTTTTTCTCTAAGGAAGATTTTGATATGCTGGATGATGCTCTAAATGAATTCTTAGAAACATCTTCCTCTATATGCAGATCTTCTGAACAAACATCTAGTTCTTTGTTGGTTGGAGAGTCGATGAACATCGTTGTAGTCTTTGTGGCTTCTCTAAGGCCTAAGAGACCCATTTTTTACTTGAATCTAGCTAGCCCTTCTCCTAAGAAGATTCAATCTATCTATGGGGTCTTGTATTCAAATGACTCAATAGACTTGTATACAAGGTCTGTATGAGCTACAAAATCCACTTCTTATAATGCCATAACACACACATACAATAATAGAAGAAATAAAAAGAACTTGGATCAACAAACTTCTACTCCTACACCTCTACCTACTCAAGTTCCTAATTCTTTACCACCTTCTCAACCAAGTCTTCCTTCAACACCTAAACCTACGACTAAAGCACCTAGAGACTATGATCTTGTTGAGCAACTTTGTGTTACTCTGGCTAAGATCTCGCTTTGGGATTTGCTTCAAATCACTTTGGTTTATCAAGGTATGCTTCAAGAGGCCTTGCAAAATATCCTCTTGCCTACTTCCGCTAAGCCAAAATATTTTAATGCATTGATGACTCATATTCACGTGGATTTTTTGAATATCATGTTCTATCCACAAGAACTTCCACCCCCAGATGTACATAAGCAATCAAACCCTCTAACAATTATAGTTAGTGTTAATAACATTTGTATTAGATGTACCATTATTGACACTAGTTTGACTCTCAATGTTTGTGGTATGGATCTATTGCCTAAGATTAATGTTGATTCTTCTTGTTTAGCTGCTTCTTCTTTATATATTCATAAATTTGATAATGCTAGTCATCAAGCTCTGGGCACCATACTATTTCCCTTAAAGTTAGGACCCATTACCTTGCTCACTCTGATTTATGTGATTCCTAGCCCTTTACCTTATAATATTCTTCTAGGAATATCTTGGATTCATGCTATGGGAGCTGTGACCTCTATTCTACATCGTTCTTTAAAGTTTTTAGCTAACAATCGAGTTGTCACAATTAAGGTTGACCCTGAAGCTATCCACCTTTGTGAGTTGGTGGCTGTTGGTCGAGCCTCAGTTGTTTCTACTCTTAAGAATTAAATTATGTCACTAACCTCTAATGCAATGACATTTTCCTCAGCGGTACCATATATGGAGGTTGTCCTTGAAGCAAATGTTCCTAAAGAGGAGAAACCTAAAACAAAAGGTCCTAAGTCTTCCCTGTATACTTCTTCTGAATCAAACACATTTCTTGGTGATGATTGGGGATCCTTAGAATTCTCCAAATTATTTATCATGAGAAGGATGGTTGTGATCTCATAGAAATGTTTGACACTCATTGGTGGAATGACGCTCTCTATGTGGAACCACCTCCTTCTGAAGCTTTGCAAACACATTATGGCCCTAGATATCGGCTCGTTTCTAAGTATGGTTATGGGAATAAAGGTCTTGGGTGTATTGAACAAGGAATTCAGGTCCCTATCCAATTTAAGCCTCACAAGTGTAATTTAGGTTTGGGATGCTCTATTAAAAAATCTAGGCAAAAACCATGGTGGAGTGTTAACATGATTTCGATTGAAACTCTCAACTTAGTTCATCTCAAACTAATAGAGGATAAAATAGAACTTGACAAATTTCCTCTAGATTAATTTTCCTTGGAAGAAGCATTGGAAGAATCCTTAGGTGCCTATTCCCACTTACCTTCCTTTAACCATAAGTGACAATTTTTGTATCGCTTGAATAAGCAAGCATACTTTAGAGAATATGTCTTGAATATGGATGAGGAGGCTTCTCTATCTAATGTGGATGATGGTGTCCTGATACATCATCCTAAATATTGTAGTCCACTCCTTAAGGGAGATACTACTAAAGTTTTCATGGATCCTAAGTCCTCTAAAAAGGTGATTAAGATTGGACAATTCCTTTCTTCTAAAGAAGCTAAGGAGAACTCCAACCTTTTACATTCTCATCTTGATATCTTCACTTGGTAGTATGAGGACATGCTTAGTATTAATGAGTCTATAATGGTTCACAATATCGTCCTATGTCTCGATGCCAAGCCTGTTAAGCAAAAAATCCAAAAGATCAATCCCAAGGTTGCCTTGTTGGTTAAGACTGAGATAGAGAAGCTATTAAAAGAAGGCTTTATTTTCCAGATAGACTATTTACGTTGGATTTCAAATATTGTTTCCATTAGTAAGTTCTTGATGTCCGTATTTATATATGCATCGACTTTTGTTTCCTCAATAAGGATTCTCTTAAGGATGATTTTTTGTTGCCTAATATTGATATAATTTTAGACTCAACTGTAGGCCATGCCTTGTTGTCCTTCATGGATGGATTCTTAGGCTACAACCAAATTTGTATTAACCCATAAGATCAGTATGAGAAAACCTTATCTACCCCTTGGGGTACCTTTTGTTATGTGGTCATGCCGTTTGGGATAAAGAATGCAGGTGCAAATTACCAATGGGAATTGACCTTAATTTTTCATGATTTCATTCATAAAATCCTAGAATACTACGTTGATGACATCTTGATGAAGTCCATAACTCATCAAGATCATGTAGGAAATCTTTGTCTCATTTTTGAAAGGCTTCGAATCTATAAGATGAGGCTCAATCCTCTTAAGCATGTCTTCCGTGTGGACACAGACAAACTTTTGGGATTCATAGTTTCTCATCGTGGAATCAAAGTCAACATGAAAAAAAATGATTCTATTGTTAATATGCCTCCACCTAGAAACATTTCTGAATTATAGAGCTTGCAAAGGAAGATTCAGGTGATTCGTAGATTCATATCTCAGTTGGCTAATCATACACTTCCCTTCACTCATTTATTGAAAAATGATGTTCATTTTATATGGGATGAGGAGTTCCAAAAATATTTTGATTCAATTAAAACTTATCTAGCCAATCCTCTTGTATTAATGCCAGCTAAGTAGGATAGGCCCTTTTTACTTTACCTTTTTGCATCACCATGCACTTTGGCAGCTTTGCTTGCTCATTATGATGATGCCAGAAGAGAAAGAGTAATCTAGTACATTGGTTGTGTCCTTGTTGATTATGAAAATCATTATTCCACCATGGAAAAAAAATGCTTTGCTCTCATCTTTGCAACGTAGAAGTTAAGATATTATCTTCTTCATGACAAAACACGTCATTATGAAAAATGATCTTTTGAAGCATTTTTTTTCTAGTGCTAACCTTGTTGAAAGGTTTACGAAGTGGGTAATGTTGCTTTCTAAGTTCAACATAAAGTTTATAACTCAAAAGTCAATAAAAGGTCAAGTGGTTTCCAATCAACTGGCATATGATCCTTCATCTCACTCCTTCCTTGGTTTAGACATGTTCCCTGATGAATCTATATTTTTGCAATCATTCACGATCTTGTATGGGAGATGTATTTCGATGGATCAATATGCTAGACTAGCTCTAGAGTGGGTGTAGTTCTGATCTCGCTTGAAGGCAAGTTGGTCCCTCTCTCCTTTCGACTATAGTTTACCTACACCAATAAAATCACTGAGTATGAAGCCCTTATTTCCGACTTGTGTGCCATGATTACATTAAACATAAAGAATCTCCGTATACATGGTGAATTTGAGCTCATTGTGAATCAGATCATGAGAAAATATCAATCTAAGAAAAGTAAGTTGTCTCAATATCGAGACCTCACTTTGGACTTACTTGATCGATTCTTCTCTTTTACAATAGACAATGTCCCTAGGAGAGAAAACCGACACGTGGATACCATGGTGAGCACAACCTCCCTGGTGCCTTCAGATAAGGATACGAAAGAATACCACTTTGTGGCTTATATTCTTCACTCTCCTATTGTTTTTGATCAACCTAAATCTGACACTCTCATGTGTTCTCAAGTAGACTCAAGAGAATGGTACTCTAACATCTACAACTATCTAAATACTAGAAACTTTCCCAATGATGCGACAGAGAACGATCACACTCGGATACAAAAAATTTCAGTCCATTATGTTGTCTTAACAGATGTTCTTTATAAAAAAATTTCTAATGGTTTACTTCTTCGATGCCTCACTAAATCAGAAATACCCCTTGCCCTTAAGGAAGCCCATTCAAGTTCTGGGGGTGGACAATTTGGTGGTAAATCCTTGGTGCAAAAATTGATTCACATGAGATGATTTTGGAAAACAATGGAACAATATTCCTTTGATTTTATCAAGAAGTGTTTGCATTATCAATGACATAGTCATCTTATTCATGTTTTTGCTCAAGATTTGCAAAATCAGATCTCTCCTTGGCCATTCGCAAAATGGGGATTGGATATTATTGGAAAGATATCACCTCCTTCTTCTAAAGGACATGTATTTATCATTACCACTATCAATTACTTCACAAAGTGGGTTGAATTTGTCGTGCTCTGATCCATGAATGCTGAAGCTATCTATAGCTTTCTTCTAAACAACATCATTGCTCGCTTCATATTTCCTTCTACCTTTGTTTTTGATAATGGTACGCCATTCAAGAACAAGGAAGTAAAGTAATTTCTAGAGAAGTTTCATATTTAGCATAGATTTTCTACACCATATTATCCTTAGTCTAATGGCCAAGTAGAAGTGCCCAATAAAATTCTTGAGCTTATTCTTTGAAAAATAATAAATAAAAATTGTAAGGATTGGCATATTCAATTAACATACGCTTTGTAGGCCTATCACACGAGTGTTCATATGATGATAGGAAAAACTCCTTACAACCTCATATATGGTGTTGAAGCTATCATACCTCTAGACTTGGAAGTTCCATATTTGTGAGTTTCCCTTAAAGGGTTAATTGATGATGAGACTTATTGATCTAATTATTTAAATCAGATTGAGTTTCTCAATGAGATCCATTTGCAGGCCCTTGATCATCTTAAATCTCATCAACGATCATTGTCTAGGCAGTATAACTAGAGTGTTCTTCCTAGAAATTTCAAGGTAGGTGACCTAGTTCTCTATGCGAATAAGAGAAATGTAAATGTGCCGCCTGATCAAAGGGAAAATTTTATTCCTAATTGGTTAGGCCCTTACATTGTCATCTCCGTGTATGGTTCTAGTGCCTATGGATTGTCATATATGGATGGAACACCTCTTATAGAAATTTTTAATGCAATGCATCTTCGCCGATACTATGCATAGTGTATATGTGTCACATGTGTAACACTTACCCCTCAGGGTTGTAGTGTGGCATATATTGACATTCCTTCATCAACACATGATTTATTTTTTATTTTTTATGATGTAACCATGTGTGTGTGTGCATGTGACATACATACATGTGTTTTTCTATGCTATGCATCCATGTATTACATTACATCTTTTGGTTAGGCAATTATACCATGATTATATTTTTTTAACATAAAATCATGTGTGTTTATTAAATCATGATAGAATCTAATCTAAACATACATCCATAAATACAACATCCATCACATAATAATACATGAAAGTAAAGAAGCATACACATGAAATAAAGAACACCATAATGTTGAAATCGGTATCAAATTTTTATATATATCAAATGTCATGTACATGTATCGTGCCACTATCATCAAAAAATAAGTGGTGGATGTATGTGTGTTCAATGTCTATACTTAAATAATGATCTACAAATATATGTATCATTGCTACAAAAATGGTATGTACAAAATCAGATCTCTATGCCTTGGGTGCATGGCTCCTTGAGCCCTCCAGGTCTAGCGATGGTTGTCACTACTGTTGGAAAGTAGAGACGAAGTGAGACCTGTGTGATCTTGAGATGGATACTACTACATGTAGCCCTCCGATCTCTCCTTGAAGGAGCTATTTAAAGCTTGACTCATCTAAGCGCATCCTATAGCTATTGATCCCCTGCCGACATCACAACTGCCACCTACCTTGCGAGGTCATCAAGCTGGTTCTACAGAGAATCATGTGCCTACTTGACACTATATGCTCTCATCATGGACGCATCTCACTTGAACAAGGCAACCCACAACTCTATCGACATCTGATCTCTTTGTGCTTCGGTAGTGGTGGCATCTATAGTCCTCTGAATGATCTCCACCTACCCCTCCTCAAGATTGCGATTGGCTCAAATGAGTGGACATGGTGCTCCGCTAAGGTTGGCTAGTACACGTCTAGAATAAACCCTTGGATATGCATGATTGGGGTTGTCTTAGATATGCACTGTGCTACCAACATAGTCCATCCCCAAGTGTCAACTACATCCATAGAGAGAAGAGACCCATCAGTATCACAAGATGTATATACATGAAAACAAAAATACAAGCATATACATGAGATAAAAGTTGGAAATACTGAAATGAAATTACATTAAAATAATGTTGTACCTAGGTCCACTGGCTGCCAGTGCGGGTCTGAGGGTGGGCTGATGCTAGGTCCTATGCTGCTTGTGTCAGGAGCTACTCTTAGAGTCATCCAAGTTGTTGCTGGATCAATGGCACTGTTGCTGAGACTAAGATAGCTGGTGGAGGAGAGGAAATCCTCCAACCCCACCTCGATCTCACCTTCGCTGTACCAGTTTTTGCCTCCTCCTCCTATTGCTACTGCCCTCCATCTTCATCCATCTGACTCTACCTCTATACTAGTGGTGCATCACCTTGCAAAACAAGATCCCCCTAGGGGTATCTTCTAGTAAAATGGCCATAGGATGATGAATAAACCACTAGGTATGAAATCCCCATGCCACACCTACATTATCAATGAGGAGGGCCTCCGATTGGTCCTAATCATCCGTGTCATCATTAGAAGAGATGAAATTAGTGATGGACGACTGTCGATGGTCACTTGGACGTTTAGCACTCCTCATAGCCCACGTGTAGGAAGGGACCGCAAGAGGGATAGTCTAGCTAATACCAAACTATCACATAACCCTTTGCCAATACGAGGGAATAATAAAAAAATTGGTGTGACCTAGTAAAAAATAGTAATGTTATAGGTTCATAAAGTACCTGCTATCATCTACCCATTGGAACCACCTATAAGGCCATCATCTAATCTAGTTGATCCTTAGAGTATCAAACTATACATGCCAAAACTACAAATGTCCATGTCGCCACTATCTAATGTGCTCATTTCGATGAGCCATCAAAACTGAGTAGTACCTCTCCTAGGGATACCTGGATAGCCACAACATGTGATGTGAGAAAAGACCTACACCTATAATAGGGTGCACACGATTAGGCTTTGGAACTCGTAGTGCTTGTCCCTGCCCAACTCATGGTACAAGTGTGTGAGCATGCTCTGCCCCCACATAAAAATTGTCCTATGCTGCTCCATCACCTTGATGGTGTGCATGAGGCCCTCATGAAGGTGAGAGCCTTGTGTATCCACATTGAATCGCATGGCCATAGTGACGATCAATACTTGTTGGAGTAGGGGACCACCATGCCGCCTTGCTCAAACTAGTGGATGTAGATGTGCCCAGTCCCATTGTTGTTGTCATCATGGCTCAAGAAGTACTAGAATCCCTCTGCTCACTCCCATGCAAAAATTGTATCATTTATGGTCACCCACCACCCACAGATGGGGAGGCCAAGAATACAATATACATCCTCTAGCGTGATGGTCATCTCACTCGTTGAGAGGTGGAAAGTTGATGTGGTAGAACTCCATCGCTTCATCAATTTCATGAGAATGTGATTGTGGTAAAGCATCTCAGGCATGGTGTAAATGTGCCACAACTTGAATCACTATAGAAGTATCTCCATGTCATTCGATAAGTGGTAGACCTAGTCTCGGACAAGGCATAGCATCCGTTTGCTGGGATGCTCTTGGATCTATGAGTAATCCTACAAAAAGTGAAAAAAGGATCTAAATCAGCATACTCAACATGAAAAATATATATTAAATACAAAAATTCATATCTAGTGCCTCTGGGATGTAGGTGCATCGCATAGACGTCTACACAATGCGATGTCATATGAGATTCACCATTAAATCTGGATTGGATGCTAGTGCATATGGCGGACCCCAACACATGCATAGGTCCCCAACATGTTGATAGGACTCTAGTGTGTGAGAGGGATGAATACATGCATGAGGGACACATGCGCTATGATTTCATCCTAAACATGGCTAAAATATTAAAGAACATGCAAAAAACAAGGTTTAAAGACTTACCTAGTCCACCTCAAGACCCTCGACAAAATTTGGTCATAGCTGTTCCAGTCTAGGCTATGTGTACTCTCATATGTGTGGAATTTTTATGACTTTTCTCTCACAAAAGTCAACAAAACTCACATGATGAATAGTGAAAATGACCCTTCTAAGGTCCCACTCAGGTATATATATGCCCCCTAGGGCCCATTTTCCCGGTGATTGTGGTCCCTTTGTTTTTCCTAATTTTTCCCCACCTAGCTGAGGGAAAATTCAGGAGGGGGCATATAGTCACCTCTTAACAACATTTTTCTTTTGAACCATCAAATTTTTTCTTGATCATTCTTCTCACTTTGGTAGCTTCCTTTGATTTTTTTTGGACTGACTTGAAATTTGAGTTTTATAGAATTAAATTTTGTGCATTCTTTAAGGAGAACTGTTGTATGTTCTCTGAGTTTGACTGTTGGGGGAATATTCTATAACTTCTTGATAAACCTCAATGTCCTCTAAAATATCCTTTTTGGCACACAAAACTATAAATTTTGTAAGTTTTATTTTCTACTTTAGTGTAGCTGATTTTTCCCAAAATTGAGCCCACTAAAGTGGGGGTAAAATGTAATGTCGCAAAATTGCACCCTAGGAGCAATTTTATAGTTACACATTTAGCCTTGCATTTATTATGCCTAAGCGCACTTATGATAAGAACCTCATGGGTTGGAATTTTGTGATCCTAACTCCACAAGGACCAATTATGAAGTGACAATAGTCCGCCACCACATTCCCCAAAAATTGATGTGTTGGATACCTGCACTGTGTGTGGATGTCTACACAACACACTAGCGTCCACACAATTTTTTGAGTTTGAAATGCAGAATCTTGGAATCCTGACTTGTGAAACATGTCCCTACAGTTAAAAAATCTGAGTGTAACGACTCCTCCCGCCTCTTGCAGCAACAAAACTCCTCCTTTTCTTTCATTTTGGGGGTTCCTTCTCATTCTAAGATGAATCTTTCAATCTTGGTCCATTCTTCTGCTCTTGCTTCTTCGATCTTGTTTCCATAGTGAAGCTTTGCTAGATTGAGGTCCCTCCAATAGCCAAAGCTCTCTTCCAAGAATTCAATGGTGCATTCATGCATTCAAGAGGGGGCCAAGGATTGTTGGTAACACTCTCTTGTTCTTATCTATTTACGAATAGATTACGTTATTCACTTTGCTACTTTGTGGTATGAGTTCTCCTCCTTGAGCGGGGATTTCTTTTACCACTCCTTGTTTGTCCATTTTATCCACTTTTCCTATCTATCTAACTGTCTATGGAGGTGGGAACAACAAAGAGAGGGTTTGATTGCAGAAAGCCCTGAAAAAACCCCAAAAATTTTCATTGTTCATCTTGTGTGTAGGTTGACAAAGTGAATCTTTGGGAAAGGCTTCAAGGCATAATTGTTTGTAAGTTTATTCTTGGCTCCCCTTTGTATTTCCTATCATTTCTTGCTTTTTGTTTATTTGTTTCTTTGAATAGACCTTGGGTTTGAGCACGTTAGTAGAGTTGAATCAGTTTTGTTCAAGGTTTTAGTTCTTTGTTTTCCTTGGATGCTAGTGCATCCCTTGGATTCCAGCGTGCCGCGCTAGCATCCTGATATCATAATGTAGTCCTTTGGCTGAGAGCTATTCCTTCTGAGGTAGAGATCTTGAAACCCTACTCTCTCAGATTCTGAAGCAGTCTTCTTGAATAATTATCCTTAGTATTACCTTTGCAATTTATTCATTTAGTAATGCTTGAGGTAGTTAGGGGAGTTTTCTCCCTAGGATTCTCTTGAGAACGAAGAGACTCGTGAGCAACGAATCCCCCTTCTCTTATAGTTCCACCTCCAATCCTCTTTTGATCACCAATACTTCATCAATGAAATTATGGGTTGCTCCACTATCTATAAGCATTGATATCCATTATATATGAAACACTCCACATGTTGAACATATGTTGTCATTGATGTCAAAGGTGTAACAGTGGTATGGTAGGTCAACAAACTAGTGAAAATTAAATGTAATTACTTTTGTCATGTCAGGTCTGAGCATTTGAGTTTTGGAAAGTTGTGTGATCACTTACAAAATGAATATTATCATTATTGAGAATTTTGTAATATGAATGTAATATCATCTTGTATATTTTCCAATTGATGAATGTAGTCTAGTAGTATCTACAACATGTTCTTGAGGTTAGTTTCTCATAAATAGGTTGTGCACTTAGTCACACTACCATGATGTCTTCCTCCACATTCTACCACTATTGAATAGTATGGCCTATGGTTTAGATCTAAAAATTAAAGTTACTTGTTACAATCCAAAATTTTAGCAGATTTGAGTTATTGACTTACAAGATAGAATTGATAGAGTAAATACTATGTTTATTGGTTGACTATGTATAATGTATGAGTATATGCACTAGATAAGAGAAGTGTGCACCAATTGGAGGAAGCATGTGAAGGTAAATAGGACTAGTTTAAGTCCATGGAAGGAAGTGCATGATGATTATCTTACACTGGTGGTAACACAATCGATTTAGAACTAAGCTGAGTACATGTATATCATTTTGGATTAAGGTTTAACTTGGGCTGATATGAATAATTGCAGATGGTGTTGAAGGATTCTAGGCTGACATGAAATTTTCTTTAGGGTCATGTAAGTATATGTTAGGTAACACATAGTGTGTCCCCTCTTTTAGTGTAACATGCGGGCTTTTGGACCTGGCCTATTACACGTTTGGCTAAGGAATTATTAGTGGTCGACTTGCAGATATTACAAATATATTCTAGGATGACATATGAATGTAATCATCATTGTAATGTATATATATAGTTTATCTAGGTTCAATCCTAGGTGTGATGTGAGGCAATAGTGCGGATGCTATGAAACAATCAACATAGATATATCAATATATGAAAATTAAGTTGAAGATCATTTCACATTGAGAGAGAGTTTTGTGTAGTAGATTAGATGTAGTTAATGGCCTAGTCTAAGTTTATAAGGTCCAAATGATTCATATCTTGTTGTAATTGAGGTTGGTGCCTCACATCAGAGCTGGTGCTCAGCTCTTGACTTAGGGGATTGGTGTCTCTTGTAGGTTGGTACTTGAAAATCATTGTAAGTATTATTATTTTTGTGAGGTTGGATTTGGATAGTAGCTCCAAGCATATTTTATCGCTGTGGTTTTCCCATTTTGGGTTTCCACATGTATATATGGCATTCTTTGTGTGGATATGTGCATTTGTGTTGCTTGTTTCATCACTAAGGAAATCTATAATTGTTTCTTTATTGTTTGGAATTCATGTTTGGAGAAGTTATTAATGGTAATTGATGTTTAAACAAGTTGAAATTAGAATATACTAATTCAACCCCCTTAGTATATTGTGTTCCCTTCACAACATACTTTGAATGGTTGATACTTGGGTGCTCTTGAAAGAGTTGCAAGTGTGTCTTACTTCCTTCATTAATCTCCTTCTCCCTCAAGTTCATGGTCTTTGAAATCCATAAATTCCCTAGGCTTGTTTGAATTGGAATACTTGTCTAATACTAGCTCAATGTAGTGCACTTGACACTTTCCAAAACACTTATGACCTAGGGTCCAAGGTTCTTCACAATTAAAATGAAGCTTCTTTCTCCTTTAGTTTCTTGGGATAATTTGAGGTGTGATTTTTTAATAAGGTGTATACAATAATTTTTTGTGGAAATATCCCTTATGCTACCCAAACATGGGTATCTTGGAATGATATGAAAATAATATTCTTCATAATATATGGTTCTAGAGCTAGCACTCTTTTCATATACTCCTACAGTGTAAAATATTTGACAAGACTTTTGAGAGGTCTAGGAATTCCTTCAACAAAAATATATATGATTATTTTTTATGCTACCATTAGTCATATGTAACACCTTATAAATGCAAATAAGTAAATTTTATTGCATCTTTTTCCTTCATGGGGTTGAAGGTGAAGTAAGTCTATAATTTGTCCAACTAGGATCAAGGTAAAAGTCTGTTCACTTCCATTAAAGTTAGAATAGAAAGCCTATAACTTATTTTTCAATTCCATGTCTTCCACTTACTATATATTCCTTGATCCTTTTTTGTAGGGGGGACTTCTCCTTACTAGATCAATGTATTTTTCAAAACATAAGGCTACTCTAATGGCTTCTAATTGATTATAATATGTATCCATTAATCCGTCTACTTCTTCTTGAATAGATTCTTCATTAGTGGTCAGGTGAACTATTTCAACTTCTTTTTCCTATTAAAATATGGGACTTGAATATTTTTAATATGGTATCACCTACTATTCTACAATTTGTTGTGCAATTTTCCCTTCCATGAAGATCTCTTAGTGTTTAAATATTTCACCAAATTCTTAATTAATTAATTAAATTTTTTTTTGGCCTTGATCTAAAATTAATTATTTTTTTTTGGAAGAACTCTTCTTTCTTTTCATCCATCATTTTTTCCTTACCTCTTTTAGAAATAAGTTCTCATATATCCAAAATCTTTGTGTTGAAACCTTTAACCTATGATATACTATATTTTCATCTTAAGTATTTGGCCTCTTTATCATGAGGAAACATAAATTATTAAAATACTTCATATGCTAACTCTTTTTCTCTGATACCATTATGAGGTAATAAAATTTAGGGTTTTGATTATTTTTAAAATATTTGAATAACCTAAAAGATTCCTTAAAAAAGCCTAATATTTAACTTTGACAATTTACTTTCAGCTTAAATATTAAAGCTTAATGTGATAAAAATCTTGCTTCATCATGGGTTTACAAAATATTAAAAACTTAGAATTTATAAAATACAAAAATCTTTTATATAAAATTTGGGCACAAAATAAATTATGAATATTATATTTAACCACATAAAAGTGTAACAAACTATAGCAAACGTGATAGTAGCTAGTACAATGGCTACAAAAAAACAATTGAAAATACCCTACAATTTGTTAACAATAGTCTATTATTGCACTTGAAAAATCATTATTCCAATGAAGAATAATCATTTATTTTTCAGCATAATCATGAAAATAATAATCATTGAGGAGATACCAAAAAGCATTTAGAAATAAGTACATAAAGAGAGTGATCTTGACAAAACCTTGTTAAATAGACAAAAATAAGTTTATTTGATGAGATTGATGGTTATTAATTGTGAGGCAAAAGAATCATTAAGGAGTGGTTGAATAGAATTATAAACTTAGGACTAAAACCTAAAGATTTCAATTTCAAAATGAAGAGCCACCCAATGATGCTATAGGCTTTCTCAAGTTAAATTTGATAGATATGACCTTCTATTGGGTGGAACGAGTTAGTCCATGTCAGGTCCAAGATTGCAAACAACATTATCAAGAATGTACTTTCTATGTATAAACCTAGACATTAGATAGGGAATGCATAGGGGTTGCCATCCTAGATTTATGGCCATAATCTTATAAACATTGAAGAAAGTGATATATTTCCAATTGGAAGTTCAAGGCCATTGAATTTTGGGGTTAATCTAGTGTTATCTTTGTTAACGACGTTCCCCATTGAATTTACTTATAAAGCTTCCATATCAACTTTATATGGATCTACATAAGACAAATACCAAAGAATTCAATAGAATTCACAAGGGAAACTCTAGATGTTAGGGGCTTTGGTATATGCCATCTAATTAGTGACATATTGAAGCTAAACAATAGAAAGAAAACTATCAAAGGCCACTAGTTGTGCTTTGAAAAGCTTGCAAGACACATTACTAAGACAATTCTCACCTTTGACAACACCTTCATTAAATGTAGATGCTTGGGCTTAAAGAACTATTTATAATGTATAACAAGCATGACATCTCAAAACTTGGCTAACACTTCAACAAAAACAAAATTAGATCAAAAAAGTTATTCTATTTTAAATTCACAATGATTAAAAATAAATAGATTTACATCCAACTCATCCTTATTATTGATGTCCATAGATGCTCTTATTTGATACATAGTGTCTCTTCAATGATTACCTAATCCCAGCTACTAACTCACAAGGACATCGAAATTTTTAAATCTTTTTTTCTTAAACATCCCTTTATTATAACTCTCTTATAGAGACATAAGAGTCACACTATTAATGATGTGCCGTACGTTCATATCTATATCATATTGCAAATTATATCTATTATAATCAAGTTGAGTTTACTTTCAAAACTATTGTACATGTTTAAATGAAGCAAAACTTATCTATAAAGATTACAACAATACAAATTCTTGGACTTTACTAACTAATCTCCATAAAATTTCAACAAAAAACAAAATAAGGTCAAAAAGTTATTCTATTTTAAATTCACAATAATTAAAAGTAAATAGATTTACATCCAACTCATCCTTATTATTGATGTCCACAGATACTCTTATTTGATAGGAAAAAACTACACATCATACAATCTGGTCATTTGACCAGATTTATTAATTAATTAAAAATAAAGATACAATGTTATCTTTATTTTTTAATTAATTAATAAATCTCGTCAAATAACCAGATTGTATGCTGTGTAGACTTTTAAATCTTTTTTTCTTTAACATCCCTTTATTATGACTCTCTTATAGAGACATAAGAGTCACACTATTAATGATGTGCCGTACGTTCATATCTATATCATATTGCAAATTATATCTATTATAATCAAGTTGACTTTACTTTCAAAACTATTGTACATGTCGTTTAAATGAAGATAAACTTATCTATAAAGATTACAACAATACAAATTCTTGAACTTTACTAACTAATCTCCATAAAAATTTTAAAAAATATTTCAAATTTTTTTTTCTCACAAATGGGACCTCCTCTAATGAGAGCTACAATTCACAGGCCTATATGTCTTAACGAACCTAGCTTAACCTAGCTTGAAATAGTGTTTCTTCTGCACTTGTACTAATCTATATTAAACCCTAATTCAATAAACCTTTGTCTGCAGATATTTAGTCCCATCAACTTACTGTTTTAGTTTACTAAGGTGTACAAGAAAGAAATTTTCTTTCTCAATGACATCAATTTCGAAAATCTGTTTCTCATTCTTGGTGACAACCATAGAAATTCTGTCCCAAATTACATCTACCATTCTTTCAAGAAACCGTGCATTTCTCCCATTTTAAAAATTTGTGTGGGTAAAACTGACTGATATTGATTGTTGGATGCCTTGAAACTTCCATGGATTTGAACTGTTGTCCACCCAATGCCTTGAAACTTCCATGGATTTGGACTGTTGTCCACCCACTCTTTACGTATTGAAAGTTACAGCAGACATTTGTCAATGAAAGCCTAGCTACACGACATCATTATATCCCATCAAATCCATTATAAAAATCCACAAGAACTTGAATTTATTGATTGCTAACATTGAGAGGATTCTGTTGTCTGAGATGCAATTGTCATGAGAGCGACTTCAATGGCTTTTTCTTTTTGTTATTTTTTGACTTTTTTCTTGGCAATCGATTCAATCCTGGAAAGAGAAAAATATCAGCATAGCTTTTAAAATTCAGTTACTACCTTCATGTACCTTATAATTCAGTTACTACCTTCATGTACTTCCTTTGTTAGTGACCGCTTCTAAGATTTTTACATATAATTCATACAGTATTCAGAGTACAAGTTTGAAAGGTTTACAATGGTTATTTAGTATTTTTGGGTTTGATAAAATAAAAGTTTATATTGTGTTAATTAAAATTTTGGAAGATTAATATCGAGTATATTAAGTATAAGTTGTAGTATCAAGAGGAGAAGGTGATGATTCATCATATTGAGGATAAATGATTCAAAATATTTTAACTATCTTATGGATCTTAATCCGTATAAGTAGTGGAGTTGGCTTGGACCGTGGGTTTGCTCTCCATTGGTTCCGGGTTCGACTCTAAGGTCCGGGCTTACCCAATGCATGTGGTTTGTAGGTGATTGTGTGCATCCCCAGAGGATTAGTCTTATCTCAGCTTGCCTCTCCCAAACCCCAACATGGTAAAAAATAAGACCAAGGCAAGGCTGGTTGGATGCTCGGCTGGATCATGGGGATACCTCTGGTGCAAAGAAAAATAAAAACTATTTTATGGATCTTGCATAATTAAAGGTACAAGAACACCTTGTTGTGGTGGTAGAGTCATCACTATACCCTCAAGTCCAGTTTGCATATATTAGATGTCTTGTCCTGAGTGGACGCAAACCAATCCCATTTTTGAGTTAATGATAGTGAAAAGTGGCTTTGTTGGAAGGGGTTAGAGGTAGAATAGTTTGTATACTACCATCTAATGACACTCTACTCAATATCTTGTAAATGTTGGAAATCTAATGCCACCTTCTTTGTTTGAGCCTAGATTTGTAACAATGTAGAGGTGATAATACTTTCTTAGGAATAGAGAAATAATAGGGAATATCTTTAAAATAAAAACTTCACTATTTCTAGCTTTTTGTTTCTGAAATAAAATAGTCACTCTAAAGAAATTTCAATTTCTAGCAATATAAGCAAGTCATTGACTTGCATCTCAATAAATAATCCTCCAAGAAATAAATTTGAATGAAAAGAATAGAAAAGACCATGAATCCAATTCTAGATATCTTGGGCATGAGAGAAAGCCCAAAACATATGTTTAAAGGTCTCCGCTTTGTAGCAAGTTGGGCATTTAGGATGAGCAAGGTCAATAAGTGAGATTCTCACCCAACACCAAGCTCTAATAGACCAAACGCTAAAGGAAATGAGCAATTTTTGGCTCATGACTAGCTTAATAAATTTTAGTAATTTTTAAGAGACAAAAGTGAGAGGAGGAATTTAATCCCATTGTTTGCTAAGCTTGTTGAGAGCCAACAAGAAAGGGCTAAGAACTCTATAAAGAAGACCTATGGTATAAATCCAAATGGAAAGTCTAAATTCCATCATCAATCTATCTACTAAGCTTGAAGAGGTTGAAGCCCTAATTTATGAAGCATGACATCTAGGATGGGCTCTTATATGCAAAGAATTGAGGGAAATTTTATAGAAACAAGCTAAAAATTTAGCTATAACATTGGCCAAGGGATCTAATGTCCAGATGAGGCCATATCCCTAATTGTGTGAATGCCTTTATGAAAAAGTATGATATCTTTAATACAAGAGGTTTTAGCCAACATAAGACCAAATAAATTAATAATAGGAGACCACCAAAGACTATGGTAGTTGAAGAACCTAGTCTTGTAGCCATCCTTCTCAAAAAGGGCTTTCAAGTTTGAAAAACCTTCCAAATTATTTGATCAATAAACAAGCCTTAAATCTTGACTTGGAACATTAGTGATGAGAAAAGAATGAAAGCCAATGCATTGCTAAGACTAGAATAATCTAAATCATTCATTTCTTAAGTACATGTGGACATCTAGAATATGCCCAAGGGACCTTTATTCTCCTTCCTACCTAGACATTTACAAAACAAAATTTACTTTTCCCATATTTACCTTACTGATTCATTTTCAAATTTGCACAAGAAAATTAACTATCTCAAATGCCTTTCCTTAGCACACATCTTTACTTGCTCAAAAATTTACACTATAATAAAATAAAAAACCCACAAACCTCTTGTAATATACATGAGATTTTCCCCTTTGTGCGTAAATGTTTTGTCTCACATTCCTTGAGGTTGTAATACTTTATAAAAATCATATAGAAGAAAATGTTTTAACTATATACATTAATATTCTCCTGTACACTTTTATATTTTCTCCATATCAAATTTAAAGTGAGAATATTTTAAAAAAGAAAATGTGAAATATATTATCCATAGATTTTACAAAGCCATGCCAAATAAAATATAAATATATTAATTTTTGCTCTTCTCCTAGATGCAAAAAATTGCATTTGATTTAAAAGCATGAAAAAAAATCCATCAAATTTATTTTGTACATATACCGCAACTAATGAATTCTATGAAACATTTTGTCAAACAATTCATGTACATTATCTATGCTTTCTATTTTACATGTATGTCTTCCTAACAAAACATAATCACCATTTCCTTTGAATTTTAAACATCTTTATATCAACATAAAAGCCTTACAAAACTATTGTTCATATTACCACCCCTTTAAAATAATGTCCCATAAACAGTCACTAAAAACTAACTAAACAATAAAATAGAGTGCCAATACTTTTTTTTTTTTGGCCCACTCTGATTTTATTAAGATCAACATGAAATAATTTCATCTTTAATCCATCTTCAATCACTGAGTAGCTGTTGAAGCTGTTAGTCATCTAATTAGCTTCTTTTTTGCTATTTTGTATCTGCTGTAACTGTTGATGTTATTGCTGTTTTGAATCAGCTGGCTGTTTCTGCAGTTTAATACTGCAATTTCTTTGTATTTTGCATATTATCAATACAAAAAAAAAAACTTTAAATCCATTATAATCAACATGAAATAATTTCAACTTTAAAGGAAGGGATGACCCAATAATGTACATGATTTTCATGGTATTTGTTGCAACTCAAATATGGTACCTTCACTGTTTGCACTTTGCCTTGGCTCATGGCTTTAGCTGAAAAGAAAATCCAGATTTTAATGAAAATGCAACCACAAAACTTGGTGCCTCCCTTTATCCATTTCCCTATGATGTGGACCCTTCCACATAAAATGAAGGTATGTGATTCCTTTTTGTTTTACCTACGTAGTGTACAGTGCATAACCAACATGGGCTCCAAATCAAATCAGCTGTTATGCCACAAAGTAGTTACTGGCCAGAATTTTAACTTAAACCTTTAGAGGATTGGAGAAAAAAAATGCTTGGCAACCTACCACATAGTGGGCAAAAGAAAATGCAATCTTTTGGCTAAGCTTGAATTTGATTCTTTCTTATCAAGGTGAAGCTCTATTTCACATTAAAAGAAAGTATTGCATCATGCATGGTCTTAAGACACTCGTGGAACCTACTTGGAAATATTGGGGCCACTAGAATGGATTTATTACACCCTAAAAAAATCTAATTATTTTATTAAAAATAGCTAAATTTAGTTTTCAAAAATATGAAGAGGCTCCAAAGAGATGTGAAAACTAGTTCCAAAGAGATGTGAAAGTAATATAGAATTATTTTTTGCTTGTGAAACAATGCAATCAATTTAAAAGTTGATTTAGGGCATCGGTAGGAATTTTGTCAAAGGTAAAAGTTATATTTGGGAGGTATAAAAATTGGCACGAAGATAAATAATGCATTTCCACTCCTCATTCTATCTTTGGAATTTAGATTTTAAAATTTTGAAGTGTGATTTGCTCACAAATTAATATGTTATTTAAGGGAAAGCCTACTAGTTTGGTAAAACCCTACTAAAAAAATACTCAAGAAAAAACCCAAATATTGCAACAAATAAAGAAGAACACTATAAGTATTCGCATATTAAGAATATTCCAAATTTAGGTTTAGGTCATCAATCAATATTGTGAAGAAACATGGTAAGACTTAGAGATTATAAGGGAGACACGAAATAACAATTTGGATTTACTACAAGATTTAGTCTCTCAACATCACAAATTAAATCAAGAAAAACACAAAAACCATGAAATCAACCCATAAATAGACCATAAAAGTAACACAACCACCATCATAATGTTCTACCTCCTTGAAAAAAAACCTAATGATCCCATAACTACTCAAAGGTCTAGCTCTTTCCATGAGAGTAGGAGTCACTAGGTGGGTTTCTCTAACAAGAGTGTAGTTAAATGTGTTGTATTAGAGTTTGAATCACTTACATTGTTCTTAGGTCAATTATGAATAACACATATTTTGTTGAACCTAACATGAAAAACAAATCCTTTAAGTGATCTTGTTCATATTTTCACTTCATTCCACATTCACACTTCTATCTCTTCATGTCCATTCTATTTATTTTATAGTGATTTTGAACCCTTCAGAATATGATAAAATTAAATAGGGTTAATGGAAAACTTCTCTCTATCGAACCCATTACTCCCTCATCTAACATATATCTTTCGCCAAATCCTTTAATGTCAATCTCAAAATATTATGAATTTGAAGATAGTAATTTTAATGAGGAAAAATGAACCTTCCAACTTCATAACTTTCAACTACCTATCTTGGAGTATATACACCATTCTTTATGAAAACCTAAGTCAAGGCAAAGAATGCAAAGTTCGTGTTTGATATGAGATTCATCAATAGGATTATTCTATTGCAAGCTACATAAATTTGACCATCCAAATGGACAATGAGATGATCCACTTAAAAAGAAACCTATAGGAGGCTCATGAGGCTTAGGAAGTCCTTCATGTTTCCTATCAAGATGAATGATCCAAAACATAACAAGTCATTAAATTTTCTTGAAGAATGAACAAATGAGGCCACTCAACTCCATCTCAAGACAACCCAACCCAAGGTGGTGAAATTAAAAGGATAGATAATACGACACCTATATACCTTATAACTACCTTGGTTCAACGCAAATTAGCACACTCAAGGTTGGAAGTGCCAAACAACCTCATCAAAATAAAACTAACAAAATATTGTCATGTCCCATTTTTGTAATAACTTGTGTTGTAGACCAAAATTCCAATTTCCTATTTCTCATATCTCCCTTGGTCCAAATTTTCATGTGATTTCTTCTTATTCTTCTTCTTTCCCACTATTTCAGCCTAAGGCCCCTATAATATAAGAAAGGAGGCATGCCCAACCAATACATGCCTCCAAGATAGACCTTTCATTGGTCCCCACTAAACTTTTAGACTTCAATCTCGGTATGCCTTTCCACTCAACTCTACTTTCCCTTATTATTTCCATACTTCTCATCTAGGCATACCTCATGTCCATCCCAAACTCATTTCCACTTCATTTTTGGAGTTTTGAACTTGCAATTCTATCTTTCCTACTACCCTAAATTTGATCCTTAACTAGTGGTATGTGTCATGAGGTGTCTTTGATCCTGAAATTTGAAATTATTTCCTATTTGCATTGTTTTTCTCACCTAGCTTATAACTTGTTTCAAAGCACCATTAATGCTCATATTTGATATAACCAATTTTAGAAAGGATTTTATCCCACCTACAAAACATAATTTAATATTAGGCTGCAAATCCATGTGCACATCTAGCAATACAAATAAAAAAGGTGATCATGATTTCCATTAATAATGTACTTAGGGTTTCAAACATATGGGATCTCTCATAATTATTGTAGAGGATATTACATGTCATATGGAGATTTCCCCCATGCCTTCTAGGTACATATAATCACACATAACATTATTTCAAGAGTGGTTTAAGAAAAAATGATGCATGCTAGCTATGGGTGATCTCTACAATGTACCAATAATGAGATATTAGAATTTAGTATAGGTTTTGACATTATTTTTATGGGTATTAAGGTTATAGAGAGAAAAAACTATGTAGAAGTTGTCAAAACCAACTTCAGACTCCAAGATCACCTGCATGCAAATGGATACCTGTCACAAGGAAGAGAATGGATGGAGAAAACAAACAAGGGTTTGAAGCTCTGAAAAATGAAGAAATTATATTATCAGAACAAAAGGGAATTCAATGTTATGAATATACAATGGGATCAATCCTTATAAAAAGGAGATCATGCAAACCCTAAAGAAACCCTAATAGGAAAAACCCTAAAAGAAGCCCTAATAGGAAAACATTTAATAATTAATATAATTATTAAATGTCACTTTATGCAAACTAAAGTGAAATCTTAAGAAGGGAATAAAGGTAACTTAATCAACATAATTAAATTAAAACCTTTATTCTAACACCCCCCCTTAAGATGAGCAAGAGTGCAACTACAAACAAGTGCAAGAAAGCAAAGGTAACTACAATGCAAGAAGGAAAACATGGGTCCCGACAACTAGGCCAGATCAGGTACCCAAATACAACCAAATCTCTGTAAAGTGGAGAAATAGAGAAAACCTCATGGGAAAAACTCTACTCCAAAAAGAGATGTAGAAAGCCAAGAAGAACATCACTGAAGCAGAAGAAGCTGTAAACAACTGTCGAAAGATGACAGCTATGGTGCTGAAGAACATCCACTGAAGATAAGATGATCAAGATCAAAAAGACAACAATCTGCATGAGTGCCCCAAACGACACTACTCGAATCAGATGGCAAACAAAGGCAAACACCTGGAATGAAGATACAAATGGCACAAGTACCAATAGTCTGTCAAGAAGACAACAATCTATATGAGTGCCCCAAACGACACTACTCGAATTAGATGGAAAACAAAGGAAAACAATTGGAACGAAGATACAGATGGCATAAGTACCAATAGTCTGAAAAACATTGATCAACTGAGAATGGAAGATTCCTTCCAAGGTTAAACCAAGGAAGCATAAGCACAAATAGTATAACACCCCCCCATAATGCTGAACTGGGAGAGCCTGACAAATCCACTGAAGTGGTGTGAAATACCCTGTAGTGCATGAAGGAGAAGATACAACATCTGAAAGTGCACAAGAAAGCACCTGCAACTCAAAAAGTGGTGTGCAAAACAAAGCACACATGCATGAGGTTGGAATCATATGGATCCATTATCGTTGTGGAGGGACACTCACCGGACAAAGGTGTGATGGAAAATAAAGGCAAACTACACAACCCCCCATGGCACTTTATAATATAGTGCGAGTACAAAATATGGCACAACCTTATGTGCAAAATCCCCAAAATACATGTTGTGCAGTTTTTACACACACGCCCCACTGAAAGTGGGGACCCTCTTTTTTCGCTTTTTGGTGTTTTGGCCATTCTTTTCTGGGGGTTTTGCTTGCTTGGATTTGTGCTTTAACGTCTAATTTTTCCAATTGAAGTGGCATTCCTTTGAACTATGTTAAAAATCTAAAGTTTTGGCTTTATCTCGAGTTTTTCACTGTTTTCGAGAAAATCCGCCTGGGCCGAATTCTCCCGGTTTCTTCCTAATGTCCAAAGTTGCTACTTTTGCATTGCTTTCGGGAAAGTCCGCACATCCCGGATTTCCCCAAAATCCGTGGAAGTGTTGAATTCCCGAAATCCGTGGCAGTGTCGAATCCCCGAAATCCATGGCGGTGTCAGATCCCCGAAAGTCTTTTGTGGCCGTGGCTGTCTTGTCAAATGCATTAATGGTGTTTGTGCGGAGGTTTTTGGGCTTTGATATATTGATTCTTTGAGAAGTAATTGATCATTTGAGTTTGTGCATTTGCTATCATTTGGGCTTGTGTGTTGAGATTCTTGGTGTTTGCCAGATATCTGGATTTTCGAGGCCATTTGGATAGTGCGTTTGCATTTCCTGTGCGTGGGCTGTATTTGGTTTGCATTGAGTGGTTATATCTCAACTTCACCAGTTTCAACCTTTGTGTTTCCATGGTATGTAGATGTTCCCTTTTCTCTGTTGATTTCAATGGATTTTCTTTATTTGCTCGGGGAGTCCTTCGTAGGTTTTCTGGTTTTTCTGGATGCATGTCATCATTGGGCATTTTGGGGTTTTCATTTGGTGCACCAGTTCATTTTTATTGATTAGGTGTGTGCGTCTTGGTCGGGTGTTGCTTTTTATTTGGGCGTGGGCTTGCTGTGGTTTCATACTCTCCATTTTGGTATATGAGCAAGTCGTCTGTGCTTTCATGGTGAACATTTAGGGTTCTTGACCTAGGGCATGGCCAATGCTCTTCAAATTTCTGTGAAGAGTGTCCTTAGTTCACTTTTTATTCCTTAGGGTCTTAGGTTGAGTTGGTGTCGGGGTTCTAGCCTAGATCCTGAGTGATTTGAACCGATTTGGTGAAAGTAGTGAAGATGTAGACAGGTTCGGGTTTTCGAGGTCTTTTGTGGAATTTCGCTTCCCCCAGATTTCTCGGATTTCCCCAAATTCTCTATCTCCTCTTCTTTTATCACTTTCTGCTGGATTTCATTTGGTTTCGCCAAAATCCATTCCGTCCGGATTTTCCTGAGGTCCGCGGTCGGGTCGTTTTACCGATTTTGAGCTTTGATATTGTTATATCTGGATTTCACCAAAATTTGTTCCATCCAGATTTTCCTGAATAGTCCATGTCCTTTCATTTTCCCCGAGTTAGTTTTAACTATTGTTAATTTCGCCAGAATCTGTCTCCGATGGATTCTTCCGGGTGTTTTGGGGAAATGCTGAATTTGATGGTTATAGATGGTGGGTTTCTTGGTAATATATTTGATTGATTTAAGGAGCTTATGCTAAGTATTCTCAATGCTTTTTCCTTGATTAAGTTGATGATTTAAATGATGTTTTGGGGTTTTGTATGTTTGGTTCTCTAGAATCCGCCTGGTCCGGATTTTCCCGAAAATCCTTCCCAGTGCAGAATCTGCGAGGGGAGCTAAAACCCGAATTTTGAGATAATGATCTTTTACACTTGTTGCTTCTTATGGATCTAATTGTGGTTACTTTTATGTGTTTATAGGCAGGATCAGGATAGAATGTTGCTGGTCGAGGCAAGGGAAAGGCAACCGATCCTAGTGCAGAGGCTTCTGCCATCTCAGATGCAAAAAAGGTTAAGTTGGATATAAAGAGAAAAATTCCTAAGAGTAAGTTGACCTCAATTTGGTCAGGGATCACGGACACGAATGTAGGCATGTGGGATTATGAAGAATTCAAGGCTGAGATGTCAGCACCAAACCTTCCTCTGTTGTCAAGGAGAATGGTGGAATTCGGGTTGGCTCATGTGGCAGGATTCCCTTCTACAGTGCAGTGCTACGAGTTGGTACTGGAGTGTGCTAGAAATTATGATAGTGGAACACAGAGAATAATCGGTCCTCAGGGAAGGATTCTTGCTGGTTTCAGTCCCGTGGCCATTGTTGCAACCTTTGACATACCTGATAGGTCCCATGTGGTGGGCTTTGACCTGGAGGTTTCCAGGAAGTACTATGAAGAGAACATTGTCAAATCTCAATAGGTGATCAGCTCTTGGCTAGAGAAGCCTAAATCTCATTTCTCTAAGTTGCCTAAGCAACTATTCAGGCTGAAGTTCAAGAGGGAGTATTACAATGCCATCACCCTTCTCAGTAGGTTGATAGGATTGAAGAGTGCAGGTATTTTTGAAACATGGATGTTCAATGTGATTGCCAGAATGGAATAGGGGATCAACTATCATTGGGCAGGAGTTATTAGTAATATGATCCATCATCAGTTGTGTAATGTCTTGCAGACCAAGACTTTCACTATAACCTCTTGCCTAGTGTATTCATTGGCCAGACTTCATCCATACAAGGGATTGAGCACTAGAGGTATTTTTGGGCAGGATGCTATCTATGAGGTGTATCCACAGTTGCATTTGACTGGTGGAAGCTACCAGAGGTCGAATGATGCCTTCACAATGTACATTACCAGACTGCTCCAGGGTGCAGAATATGTAAGAATCTCAGATAAGGAAAAAGAATTGATGAGGAGGTATGGAGCCTAGTTTATCTAGTTCCCAACATTCTCATATATCAGAGTTGATGGTTTTTAGAGGGCTCCCTATAGACTCCCTAGATATCCCACTGATCATGTTGTATTGTTGGAAGTCACTAGACAAATCTGTGACTTTGACAATGTTGTGAAGGGAGAGATGCACAAGACAGGTTTTGGGAATGATTTCCCTTTGAAGATAGGAATGGGTGAAGTTTGTGCCTCCATTCAGTCTGCTCATGCTTTAGAGGAGGAGATGAGTACTCTTGGGCTCTCTTTTCATTCTAAGAGAGCAAGGTTTGATGTTACTAGCAAGGCTCAGAAGAAGGCCAGTAGGGATTATAGCCATAAGGCTCATATTGAAGATTACTGGATTAACCTCGCTGATGAATTCGAGGTGAGAAAGAAGAGGTTTTCCAGGTTGCCGGTGGATTTGGTAAGATCATATAATGTAAAATCCATCCTGGACCAAGTTGAAGAAGATGGAAATGTGATCCAGAGTCATGTGTATGAGGCAGTGAAAGATAAACCAGTGGGAGAAGTTGACTGGTTGGAGGAAGAAAAGACCGATTTAGATCAGGTTATGGCCCCAGTGATTAAGTACACCAAAATGTGGTTGAAGCACAAAATGCTGGAGCTAGAGAGTGAGGGTGTTCCATGCAGCTATGTGTTAATGGGAGACTTAGAGTCTCATTCTTCTTCTAAGACTTCGCTTGAACCAGATCAAAAGGGCAAGGAGAAAGTGGATTCTCCTTTTAGAATTCAGGTAAGGGAAGTGCAAGCTGAAAAGGCTGTAGAGGTGGTCAAACAGAGGAGGCCTATTGCCAAGAAGAGGAAGCATGCCTCTAAGAAGGAAGTTGAGAAAAACCAGGAGGAAGAAGAGGTTGAAAGTGTCCATGCACTAATGAAGAAGAGAAGAGTCACAAGGACATCCCAGAAAGTGGAGGAGGTTCCTAAGGCTGACAGGGAAATTGAGCCACTAGTGGTAGAGGTGGAAAGCTCAAGGGAGAAGACACAAGTCTATATGAGGAGATCAAGGACTCCGTCCCCAAGGGATACTATAGCCAATGAAAGTGTTTCAGTAAGTATCCCTGTTGCTGAACAAGTTGGTCCCTCCATTCCTCAAGATGCTGGTAGCATAAGGGGAGAACCAAAATAGGATGAAGGTCCTGAGAATTTGGGCGAGGAAGAGTTCCAAGAAGGAGACATCTTTAATGCAGAGGAAAAAATTGATAAAGTGGTTTGGTCTCCCTTGGTGGCACATGCAGACTCTCCTACAAGAGAACAAATGGACAAGTCTCCTCAAAAGGAGGAGGAAATACCAGCTAGGGCCCCCTCACCAGTAGAGGTTGTTGTAGAAGAACAGGTACGGTAGGAAGGGAACCCAACGGTGGATGTCTCTAAAAGTCCAAGTGTTGAGAGGGATGTAACTACTGATTAGCAAGAGAAAGAACAAGATAAACAAGACACAATGCCTATTGGGTCTGCCATTCTGGATTGGCTTGAGAGGGAATTGAAGAGAAAAATGGTAATAGTGGAGGATGCTCCTCCCAATTGGGATGCCCTCATGGCTAATGTTGAAAGGGAGAAGACCAAAAAGAAGGCAAGGGTTGTATCCTAGATTGAGAGGGATGGATCAGGTAATTGGGTGGCCCATATTGCTACCCCTTCTCCAAACAAAGATAGGGATAATGTGACTGCCCAGGACTATAATGTGCAGACTGTTGATTTGGGACATGCTACTGTTGAGCAGGATATTGAAGAGTATGAGGGTTCCAGTGCAGTTATTGTGGGGAGATTGAAGAAAGCCGTACAAACTAGGCATGAGCTGGAAAAGGAGAATGAAAAATTAAGGAAATACTTGCAGGATTTGATGAAACCTTTGTAAGATATTAGCTCCTCCTCCTCTGCTACAGGATTCCTACCCCAGGAGACAATTTCCGAGCTGGAGAAGATGAAGGGTACTTCACATGCTGTGGTTACTTGGTTGCAAGGTGTCCAAGCTAAGGGAGATGAGGCCATTAAGAGCATAGTATCCACTGGAGGGGATGCACTGAGGTCGATTGATTGGTTAAAGGCTACATTGGCACAAGATAATGTGGATACCAACCTCCTACTGCAGAAGACTACAACAATCATGGGGTTCATTAAGGACAAATTAGTACAGTGTAGGATTCTTCCTTTTCCAAGAGTTTTCAAACCTTGGGAATGGTTTGAAATCCTGCAAATGAGGCAAAAGGCCCTGAAAAAGATCTATAAACAGGTGAGGAAAATTGAGGATGCTTTGACTGGTGTTCATGAGAGGTACATTTCATTCTTTGAGGTCATGACTAGAAGGAAGAAGTTTTCTCCAAAGCATCTTAGTTTGGAGCAACTTAGAGAATGGTGGAGAGATGTGTATTCTCCAGTCAGCGAAGGGCTAGTTACTGAACATCAGTTGGATGATGCTGCAACTTATATTGCAGTCATTGATAGGTATTTGACCAACAAAACTGATTGGGATGGTACAGTTAGGCAGGCAAGAGAAGATATCAAGACTCTTGAGAGAAAGATTAGGATTTTGGCTGTGCCACCTGTTGCTGAGCTAGATAGGGTCCTGTTGGCCGTACATGCTGAAGAGGATAAAGCTAAGGACAAGGATGGGGAGTGATTATATAGAGTTACATTGATATTTGTGCTTCCCATTAATTCACATGTATTGGGCCGACCTTTTGATGTCTTGGCGGTTTTGGATGAAATTGGTGCCAATGGCACATTTCATATGGTTCGAATGTCTTTTGGGCCAACCTCTTGTAGGTCATGTTTTATTGTAAATTATAATTTGGGTCGACCTATCTTGTGTATTCTCTATAAAAGCGGGCATGTTGCCTCATTTGGATATAGACAGAAAGATTAGAAAATAGAGATAGAAGGATAGGTAGATTAGGAGAAAGTAGCTAAGTGATATTAGAGTAAGTTAGGGTTTATTTTCAAGCAAATGTTGTAACAGAAAATTGGAATTGCTGCCATTTTTGGATGATTTAATATAAGAGGGATATTGTGTTTGGTATCTATCTTCTGGAATCTCATCTAGCATGGTTCTTGTTATTCTATCTTTCAAATTGCTTAATGTTTATGGTTAAATGATTTGATAATGCTTAGGGTTTCATGTTTGGAATGTTTGCACCGATCTCTAGTCCATACTTTTTGTAGTTAGCTGATTGTTAGCTGCTTTGCAAAGTTAGCCCGGACTTATATTTGTGCTTAGTTCAATTGTGAAGGTTTATTCATCTAAGTTGTTGTAGGATTGACTTAATGAATGTTTATGATTTGAAAATCTTTCAATATCTTAGAAGATTGCACTATTTCTATGGAATTGCAGATTCATCTGGGTCAAGCAAAAAATAGTTTATGAGAGATCGGTCCATTTTAAGCATTTTATCCTGTTGCATTTTCAATCTTAGGGTTAGAAGTAGTTTCAAGATTATCTCTGAAACCTTTATCTTTTGCTATTTCTTTATTATCAGGGTTCCAATCAAGTTTCCAAGTATCATTTTAGCACCTATATTTGATAAGATTCAAAATCTAGTGTTGCTCGTAGTAAGGTCCCATTGTGATTACCAAAAATTTCACATTTATCACTGAGTTGTTTTACTGCATTGTCAAGACCTAACATTAGAGACTTTGGGATTATCTCTTTTCCCATAGAGATTTACCTTTCAAGAGAGATAGGATATCATATTCTATTTGAGTTGTTGCTGTGCAGAAAACACCATCAACAATACATGTACAATAGTGTGGCACTTTATCTCAGTGCGTGTACATAAAAGATTGCTTACAAATGATGCTCAAAATGCCCTAAAAAAGGACAAAAAACTGGAAATACATGAAGAACAGCCAAAAACGAAGCATCCCATGCAAACGAAAAGTTCCCAAGAATGAATATGTCCAGGTAATTCACCAGAGTGTGAAAACACAAAAAATTGAATAAAATATACCTGGAGTGAAATCTAGAAAATTTTCATGGATGGAACTGAAGAGCTCTGAAATATGGTTCCAATGCTGTTGCGATCGCAAAAAATGGAGAAACAGATCAAAAGTTATGAGCTCGAGACTGAAAGCAACTCCTTTGACTTCAACTGGCTATAGAATGTACCAACAGAAAAAATGAAGTGATGAAACCCACACCACTGGAAAGTTGACAGAACCAACTTTTCGACGATATCTCGTTTGCCAAAAAATGATATCGTATGCCCAAGTTACGACCTCCAGAAAAAAATAGCTCCAAAGGGGAAACAAGCCAGCGCTGCATTAAATTTGACGGTCATACAACTGTTGCAGCAAAAAGATGAGCTTAAATTTGACGGCCAAATGGCCATCACCGCTAAAGCGCGATTGGGCTTATTACAATAAAAAAAAATTGTTTTTTTCATATATTAAATAAAACAAATAAAAAAAAATAACAATGAAATTTTAAAAAAGAAAAAAAATTGAAAAAAAATATTGGTGGGGGCCCCCACACCTTATAAAGGCATGGCCCTGCACAGGTCGGTGTAGGTACGGACCTACGCAGTACCCTGTGCAGGTATGGACCTGCACATAACCTATGCAGGGGTACTCGCCTGCGTAAGGTGCCGGCCTAAGCAAGCCGTAAAAAGGCTTCGCTTTTTGCCTTTTAAAAGAAAAAATCAAAAATACATTGACAATTTAAAAAAAAAAAATGTGGACGAAACATTTAATAATTAATATAATTATTAAATGTCACTTTATGCAAACTAAAGTGAAATGTTAAGAAGGGAATAAAGGTAACTTAATCAACATAATTAAGTTAAAACCTTTACTCTAATAGTATGTGTCATGAGGTATCTTTGATCTTGAAATTTGAAATTATTTCCTATTTGCATTGTTTTTCTCACCTAGCTTATAACTTGTATCAAAGCACCATTAATGCTCATATTTGATGTAACCAATTTTAGAAAGGATTTTATCCCACCTATAAAACATAATTTAATATTAGGCTGCAAATCCATGCACACATCTAGCAATACAAATAAAAAAGGTGATCATGTTTTCCATTAATAAGGTACTTAGGGTTTCAAACATATGGGATCTCTCATAATTATTGTAGAGGATATTACATGTCATATGGAGATTCCCCCCATGCCTTCTAGGTACATATAATCACACATAACATTATTTCAAGAGTGGTTTAAGAAAAAATGATGCATGCTAGCTATGGGTGATCTCTACTATGTACCAATAATGAGATATTAGAATTTAGTATAGGTTTTGACATTATTTTTATGGGTATTAAGGTTATAAAGAGAAAAAAATATTATTATGAAAAATGTTTAGAAACCATGACTAAACACAATTTTGAGAATTGGTGTTCAAATACCCAAATTCAAGGATGAAAACCTACAAATCTATTGGAGATCAAAGGATGAAAACCCTCTTGGCCAAAGTAGTGATCTCACCTAGAGGTCATATTTGAGATTTCATGGTGGTGGATCTCAATGATAACAATTTCTTATGGAATCATAGTTGTTGTGGGTTGTAGTATTATATTTCCAACTTATAGTTACAATTGTGCAATCATTATTTTCATCATTAGTGTATATCATTATACTTCTATTTGTTGTCACCACCATAAAAATGTCTATATTGTATTTCAGTCTTGCCAATGTAAGAAATATGCTTTAACCTATATCTTATATCTTCATATACTTGTTCCATAACTTTAGTAATTCATGTTAATGTATAAACCATGTTTTATGATCTATTTTTGTGTTATATTTGACTAATTTGTATAAATATAAAATATTTTTGATGGGTTATTATTACTAATTTGTAAATTGTGAGAAATCTAGGGTTTTCAAGATTAGGTAGATATTTAAATCTGTAATTAATCTTTAATGGAAATCCCTATCCACAAAATTAGGGTTCATTAGTTTAGGAAAAATAATTAAATTTGTAGGTCAACATTGAGTTGAGAAGGTTGTTGTATAAAATTAATATGTTTTATGGTTTAATAAGGTCTAGTTTTACATATTTTAAAGTTATTTTTTATTAGAGGTAATTTTTTTTGATGAGAACCCTAAACTCTTTAAAAAATGTTGACTAGAAAGAAAAGCATAGGAAAAAATAACAAAAAACAAGCCTATGATAGCCCAACAACAAAACAAAAAAAATATGAAAAGGAAAAAAAATCAACCCAACTACAATTTATTCAAGGTTTCTAATACATCCAATTCCTATCAATAGAAATGCTCCTAGAGATTACCAAAAATCATTATATCTTTATTTTCCTCTTCAATTTCTTTCTTCTTTCTCCCCTAGGTGCAAATACTATGACCAATTGGCTCATGATTCTTATCTTTTACCTAGTTGATATGCTCTTCACGAAGTTCCTTCAAATTTTTAATGAGGATAAAGATCCCATCAACACTATTTTGGATTGAGAATTGGCTTACCTTGTTAGTGTAAATAGTGTCATTATCTACCTAGTTAGCTAATCACATTTTTAGGATTGACCTATTCACACCTAGCTTAAGTTTACTTAGGTTTCTATTTATTTTTTCTCCCTTCATATGGTTGAGACATGTGTTCTCATGACTTGAGACACCTATTGAAACATTCTCACCCACTTGTCAAGTCAGCTCACAAGTGTCCCACCTATAGAGGGGTAGTTAGAGTTTCACCCCTACCTTATCACCTCTTCATCCTTGCCTATATATGTAAGGCTTGATCATTGTATCATATACTCTTTATTTCATATTTGATAGACATACTATTGTGCATATTTTATTCACTTGTGAAAGTTGTTTCATGCTCTATTTGATCTTGAAATTCTCCAACAACCTTCACCACCCTCTCAAGGTTATTTTTAATATTTTTGATGTCTTGATACATTACAAAAGTTTTACCTATCATGTCTTGTTTCTATTCATCCATGCATTTCACCTTATCATCAAGGTAATTTTGGATGAAACTCAAATCCATATCCATTTTTTCAACGTTGGGATGGTTTCCCATCCTTTTAGGACTTTTATCTCCTTTGACTACCAAATCTCAATCTATCCACTCAACTTTTCTTGCAAAATTTCAAAATTCATATTAATGCAACTAATCTCAACATAGAACCATTTGAATATCCTATGTTGATAATTAATATAATCCCTAATAGTGTCCAAATCCATCACTAAGTCTTTGGAATTGATTGCATTTGAAACTAGGGAGGATAAATCCATAAGAACTTTAGGGTAGGGTTAGGAATAGGGGGAAAAAGGATACTCACACCCAATTACACCACCTTCAGAAACCCGATTTCTTTGAATCTCTCTCCCTCAATAGGATTTTTCCCCTCCATTGAAAACTCAAACCTAAGGCTATTCTATCTTCAACAAACTCCAATATTTTAGGACTAGCCTTTTTTTCTTTTCATTTCATTTTGGAGAGGGTTTTCCCTTTTCTCTAAAATTCAATTATCACAAAAATCAAGCTTCTTTGAGAGAAATTTTTTCATCCTTCACATTAGTTGAATACCCAAAATCCTCATACCACAAAGTAGTAAAATTTCCTTTCCCTTTTTTAGGCACCTTGGGGGTGTCTTCCTTGCCCTTTTTTTTCTTGTAGGGGTAGATATCTCCTTACATTTTGTATACTTTGAATCAATATAATTATCATAGAATATTTGGACACAATTCCTAGAGACATCTTCATCTTCCCAATCCTCACAAGTTTCCTCCTCCCAAGCCTTTGAAGATTCCTTATCTGAGATTTCCTCAATTCTAGGCTTCTTAATCTTTTAAATATTTTCTACTTTACCTAGGGTTTTCTTGCTATGGGTCATAGATTTCATGTGATTTATAATTAACAAAATAAGCCCTTCATAGAGGAAAAGCATTTTTAGGTTCCTCCTATTCTTAGTGAGGTTGAGAGATAGAAAGGTAGAGAAACTAACATTTTTTGCCTAAAATGATTTTAGCAAAGTAAAACGGTATCCATGAGGATCCTTATAATGACCCTAAAGGGTCACACACCTCATAATAAGCTCCATAGTCACAACCCAGATGGGTTTAATGAAATTTCTCTCATAGTCAGAGTGAAGTTTCACCAGTTTACTAATTTTATTACCCTTAAATAAAAACTTGAAAGCCTTGTCACTTGTATTTCTAAGTTGTTTATGTTGTTGGTAAACACATTGATATAAATTTTGGATTTGTATAGTGTCGAATTAAATATTATTAAATCTATCAGCTATTTACCATAAATATTTGGTCATGAAATTATTTAAAGTATATAACTAATTTAAATAATACCTATAGAATGGGTAAGTAATATTTACAATAATAAATTATCAGAGACATTATAATTTTATTAGAGTTTGTTTTCTTGTTAGTTGTGAATCATGGGATTCCTAAAGTTGAGTGGAAGAAGCTCCTTAGAAGCCAATAGTATCAATAACAAATATGATGATGAAAAAAAGTAGAGAATAGTGATTGGATAAGTTGATAGAACTCCTAGATCCACTTTCCTTAGTAGGGAATATTAATAGATTACTACTAGTTCTTGTTTATATATGAATCTCTCAACAAAGATTTGGGAAAAATCCTTTCATACAATTTATGTTATTGATGAAGTTCTTGGTAGAAGAGATTGTAAAGTGGCTTGTCAAATATTAGAATCTACTAAAAGATTTGAAGGTAGTCATATAATTTATAAAAATATAGAGTTCTCTTTCCAAAATTACTCAAAGGGATAATATCAAAGGATGGATGAGTATAGAGAAAATAACTAGAGAAGAAGCACAACCTCACTTTATCGAAAGCACATGGAAAATTAAAAAGGTGTTTAGGAAGTGATGAGTGGATATAACTAGAGCCACATCTAGCATCAAAGTATACATCATCTTTAAAGACATCATTCTTGAGAATCTCAAAATGAGTCTCATACAAGAAGAAATATCATATTGCCTCATGGAATACCACACCTCAAGTTAGTCCAAAGAAGATAAATGAAGATACCAAAAATGCAATGAGAAGAAAGAGACTCTACTTCTATTGTTACAAATCATGGGAGTTAAGCCACAAATTTTATGGAAAAAATGAATGATGTCAAATGGATAGATAGAGAAACCTACTAAAGAGATGGAATAATAGATGATGGAACCTATTATGAGTGTTCTCAAGCATAGTTTATTTAAAAAATAAAAATAAGAGAGAATATGAATTGAGGATCAACAAGTCACAAAGATGCAAAAGGAATCCACATTGGATTTTTCAAGTAAAGATTACTTAATATGTATTTTAGTGTCCTCTAATGATCTCTCACCTACAAGATGTGTTTGTTGTAATAAAGTTAATGAAAGACAAATATTACAAAAAAAATGAATTCATCACTTTTAGAAGGAATATGCAAATCCATTGTATGAGGATACACAAAACTCTTATCCAAGGAGCATAAGTGATAAATGATACCACTTTCGGAAGGGAGTATATAAACCCACTATATGAATAAGAAGATATAATAGCTGAGCATGGATTAAAAAAAATCAAAGTTGCAAGGATATGAAAGAGAGTAGATATTAAAAGAAAATTTTATGCAAATGAAAGGTATGGAATCTATTGTAGGAAGAGATATCTTCTCAGTTTCTAAAATGAAAATCATCAAGTTACTAGAATAAAGCACATATTCATAGAATTTCACTTTGGAATGATGAATCTATTTATCACCCTCATACAAACAAAGGTTAGCTTACTTAAGCTCAACATAGAAGAAAAAATTAAACCTTTTTATTGCTTCTTTAAGTACAACTCAACAAGTACGAATGATAATAGAAGCATGAATTTACTATATCACTTTCATATTATGCATATACAATATTTTGATATTATTGAGAAATGAAGGGGGTAGAATGAGAAGTGAATCCTTTCTCTCCACCTTGAGATTGCTCATGCATGATAGCATGGGATCTATGAGTTTAGGGAATTCCAAAAATTCATCATGGTGAAACATTTCACACATTGATATTATCTTAGATGTTAGCAGTGACAATCAAGATTTTATATTATTTACCTAAGATTGTTGGTAAATATTGTCACGTGAAATTTTACCTTGTTGAATTAGGCTTAGAATTTGAATGACACAAAGCCAACAATATCAAGTGTGGGACCTTTATTATTAAGATCAAACCTCTAGAGAGGGCCAAATTCATTTCTAATCTATGTGCAATAGTGTTGGTCCAACCCAACACTAGATAATCTTTAAACTAGTCCTACTACAAACAACATGCATAGGAAAAGATGGAGAAAGAGGAATATAGATAACAAAGGTGTGGTGATACACCAAGATTGAAGTGTGATCCTTCCAATTTTTATAATATAGAGAAATAATGAAATACTAAGAAGCTTGAAAAATCTTCAGTTATACCAATTCTTATGAGATTATGTGAAGGTTAGGGTTGATAGCTTCTAAGAGGGAAGAAAAATTCCATAACTAACCCTACAATGGGTATTAACACAACATACAAGCACAAAAATAGAGAGAATACACTCATAAATGAAGGAAAAGTGATTATGCACATGACAAAAAATAGAAGAGAGGAAAAATAGGAAACTTTTCATTAATTCAAAGGCTTGCAACCTTGTTATAGTAGTAGAGATTGTTCAACACTTCCAAAGAATGAGAGGGGGTGTGAATCAGTCTACACAAAACTTAACCCCTTTCAAAACTTGAAAATTTTAGCACAACTCAAACTCCTTTAGTAGATACAGATATAACTTTAAGCAAAATAGTAATACATAGTAGTTTGAATCTTTAAACACCTTCAAAAAACTTTACCAATGAAATATATATCAATAATCATATCAAAAACAAAGAGAAATAGATAGAGAAAACATACATGCACAAGGAGAACACTAGATTTACGTGAAAAATGTAATGAGGAAAAACCACAATGAGAGTTAACTCACAGTATAAGGTTCACTACCAAAATACTTGCAAAGAAGGCTCATTGCCTTAGAGAAAGATACAAAAAAGGACTTGCAACATTGAAGTATCAACCAACTCCAGGAGCAAGATATAGAGGACCTGATGAGATTCACTATCTCAGAGTGAGATACAAAATAATTATAAGAGAATTACAAAGATTTCCAACACAACTCTTCATTGATTGAGGCTTTCGAGCTCAATTTATCTTTCCTTTCATGATATTTACAACTATCTATTCTAGATATTCAATACAACTCACTCACACACTCTTTTTTAATTTTACACTTCTCCATCCATGTTCCATCCAAGATTATCTTACATTTATATCCATAACAACACTTTAATTTCTTCAATTAGTTCGGCGAGGAAGAGAATAAACAATGAATTCAATAGGTTGGCGACCAAAAACATAATGTGGTCCTATCCCAAAGATAGAAAGGACCAAAATCACTCTTAACACTTCTTTCAATGTGATCCAAAATGATTTACACATAGGTGCACATCAACCTAAGTGGGCACCAAGGAAACGTGTGGATGAGACATTTGAAGCACATAACTAGTCAACCCATAAACACTCTTTCAATTGAATTTACTTGATGCGGTCAAAAATAGGATAGGTCAGGACCTAAATATATTATGACACATCTTCCATTTCTTGCATTCCCTCTAAGCACATGACCCGAGCAAAGTAACAAGCCCTATTGGCCACATATCTAGAAATAGCCCAGATTTCCAACTCAAGACACATTGCAACACCAAAGAAGCCAATTAGCAACATGTGGATCACATAAGGATGTTCCTTGAATATTCAACATCACTTTCATACACTTCTTCCATAGTGTCATGCCATCAATAGCCACTATAGACTAAACTTGAGTACAGTAAACTCTATTTAGGAAACACAAAATAAATAACCGAATGATGTAACATTTGTAGAATAACTTGTCGATCACCTTAACATATGAGATTAGAACTGAGACATTGCACAAATGTTGTGAGTACATTCACCAAGTTGCAAGAGTAGATACATCAATGTGGAGAAATGTAGAGCATTTCTTGGACCAATCCAAACAACTAGCAATACTGCCAACCTTTTACAATTCACAGGAACCTCCTCGACAACACAGGTGACCTGAAAAGATAGGAGTGAAACATGCATATAGCACTAAAATTGAATACCAAAATGCAAGACCAAAATTGTAACAATGAATGAATGCAGAGCATTCTCCTGGATAGACTTCAATGCAACATCCTAAACTAGAAACATTTGAGCAACTTGCAGAGACCAGAACTTCCTTTTAGCAACACATATATTATTAGGAACATCGGGAGAGAATGAGATAGACTTTAGACCTTTAGAAACATCTCTCCAACATTAGTCATGCTTCTAATCATCATCTTGATATATTATCATGAAAACAACTCTGCTACAATAAAAATGCATTATATGAACATCAACAATACTTCCTTGACAAGGTATGACATCCAACCATGAACTTCATCACTTTTTATTTGATAAGGAATGCCATCCAGCCATGAACTTCATTTCTTCTCTTCTTGGATAAGGCATAATATTAGTTAAAACTAACAATCAATGTTGACAACATCTGCCAACAATCTCCTTAGTGTTAACATCAATGACAACCATTAGTGTTGACATAAATAACAATACAATAACCATCAAAATTGACATCAATGATAACAATTTCCAAAAATCTCAACATTTGGCATTGATGGAAACACACTATTGACTCTCCCCCTTTGACATCAAGGACAAAGGGCCAAACACTTCTGCACAAGGCAACAAGAATTTTTCTATCTTCAGGAGCAAAGAGAAAAAGGATTTTCTATTGAAGAGTAGCACATGCTCCCCCTTTGACCAACAAAACTTCTTTTTCACACACATATAAAATAACTACATAATCGCTTCAAGACTCCTCCTTACAACCATATCCCCCTAAAGGGTAGCACCCATCAATCCAGGAGAAAGGATATGAGATGAATTTATCCCCTTGCAAAAATGCACCATTAGTGCATCTAGTTAGAACAAGGAGGGGCAATAAACCTCAACTTCTACCTTGGATATTCAAAAGTATCCTTTGAAAGAGCCTTTATAAAGATATCTACAATATAATCCTTTTAGGCACATACTACATTTTGAATTCATGTTCTGCAACTTCCTCACTTAGAAAATGGTACTGAATTGAGATGTGTTTAGTCCTTGAATACATTAATGGATTCTTAGAAATGTTAATAGAACTTGTATTATCACACAATATATGAATAGGTGTATTATCACACAATATAGGAATAGGTTCATAATACACCACCTTTACATCATTAAGGTTTGCTTCATCCAAAGCACTTGAGTGTAGAAAGATGATGTACCGATATATATTTTTTGTTGTTGTGGACAAAGACACTAAATATTTCTTTTTACTAAACCATGAGACCAATCTATCTCCCAAAAAGAATGCACTTCCACTTTTAATCCTCCTATCATCAACACAACGTGCCCAATCAACATCAATATAAACACTCAAAGAGAAGTTTTGATCCTTTTTATACCATAGGCCATAATCTGGAGTTCGTTTCAAGTATGTGAAGATTCTTTTTACAATCTTCTCATGTGAGATTTCTTAGGATTGGCTTGAAATTTGGCAACCAAACATACTGCATGCATGATATCAAGTCTAGAAGTAGTTAAGTACATTAATCCTATGATCATAGACCTATAGAGAGTCTGATCAACCTCTAGAGACTCATATGATTTACTTAGGTGACAAGTCACCATAGGAGTACCCATAGGTTTAGAATATTCTATTCCAAACTTCTTCAACATTCCCTTTACATATTTTTCCTGAGAAATGAAGATGCCACCATCTTGTTGAATAATCTCAAGACTAAGAAAGAGTGATAACTCACTAATCATTGAAATTTCAAATTCTTTTTACATCTCCTCTACAAATTTTTTACACATATTATCATCTCCACCAAAGATGATATCATCAACATATACAACTACAATCAACATATGTTCAATCATCTTTTATTTATAAATATCTTGGGAGAAAAATCATGGTAATATATTGAGATGAAGAAAAGTTGGCGTGTCTCACTACATTAATAAATTAAGTGTTCTGATTTCAATGGTAGTTCTATGTGTGGTTGGTATGTATGTTGATAAATTTTGAGATGATTTGAATGGGTCTAGTCTTTTGTTTTAACAAATGAGTGTTTATGATTCAACAAAGATATCTAGATTGAATAGTTGTTATTTGTGAAATGTTATTTTGGAATTACACTAAATGATAGATTTTCTATAATTTTGAATAGATTGTTGGGATGACATGTGATGAACTATGTGAAAATTATCTATTATTGGACTATTTTGATTCATAAGTTTGTTATTGTGGGTTGGTGACATGTTTCATATGGTTTCAAATTTTACACCATCTCAAGGATGGTGTAGATTATTTGGGAAGCTAGAGAGAGTGTAAGTATGATATTTTAATTCATTTAGAAGCAAGAAAAAAAGGCCAAGGATAATAGTGGAGTAGCATGTAAGTGCGATAGAAAAGGAACAAGGATAGAGAGGAAAGTGTGAAAATATAGAATTTGATGAGGAGTACAATCATTTGAGCGAGTCTTATAGGGATCTAGTAGTATTATTTTGTAGCCCATGTGACAAGTTTGGAAATGGTGTTTTTAGGTTATATATTAATGGATGTGAGGAAATTCATTGTGAAAAAGGTTGTGTAACTATGGGAATTTTCCTAGGGTTAGCAAATCAAATACAAAACATAAAAACCCAAAGTGATAATGAAGTGCAAAGGAAAAAAATGAAAAAAAATGAAACAATCTCACCAAAATGTCTTCATCCTCCATGGCTACCCTCCATTATACCTTCTCAACTTGCTGAAAATATGATGTTGCCCTCAGATTTATGATGAGAAATCTAATGACAATGACAAGCCCTAAGCAAATGTTGAAGGATTTAAATATAAAATTGCAAGAATACAAGATGAAGAAGAAGAAGAAGAAGTTGATAAAATTAAGAGACTAAGAGATATCTTAAGATGAAGACAAAATTGGTATTTTATAGAAAATGCAATTTTGTATGGACGGATGAGATTAAAGATTGATAAGTGCCCTAGAATCTGTGGTCAAGATTCAAAATAACAACCCACAATTAGGGTTAGGGCAACATTAGGTCAAATTTGAAATGAATGGACAAGATTGATTTCTAGAAAATCAAATCAAGGGTTGATAATGCATGTGACGAGAAGATATTGGGCACATAAAACGAAGTTGCTGGAGAATCAAATAAGAATTTAAAATTATTTGATTCAAGAAGTGATGTTGACCTTTTGAATTAAAAATTAATTTAATTCAAAAGTGGTGGGGTCATGTGACAGTAAATAATTAATTTGAATTATTTACTAAAAAGAGGGAAATTAGAAAGTGGGAATATTTTAAATAAATAACTTTATTTAAAATGAGCACAAAAAAAGAGGTGGCTATAATTAAATAAATTAAAGAATTTATTTAATTATAAGAGGACTTTTTAAGAATTAGTGACATATTAAATAAATAAATAAAATTTATTTATTTAATAATCAAAAGATATAATGGACAAAAATAATTAAATAAATTAAGAGATTTATTTAATTATAGGAAGACATTAGACAATTAGTGACACATTAAATAAATTAATTTAATAATCATGAAGAATAAAAAGATATGAATTAATTAAATAATTATGAATTATTTAATTAATAGTCGAAAGTGAGTTAGAAACAGAATTAAAATGCCATAATTATGCTAGGACGAAAAGTGGTAAAATAGAGCTTGCGGGCCTAGGTCATTTTTATGTGTCTGCATTTTCCCCTCTTTGTCATAATGCAGCCTGTCACATTGTGGCAAAGAAAATAAGTCAAAAATATGCCTCAGTGCAAAATAAGACGAGGAGGTAGTGGTATGCTCCCTCGAGAGGACAGTTAGGTTCAGAGGACATGAGTGTGCTCTCGAAATGGATGAGAAGACTAGAAGATGAAAGACAAAAGAAATGTTAGTGTAAAAGATATGGATGATGATATGGATGCAATGCCTATATGAGATGAGTGAGAGAAGATGACAAGACATAGGGAGATGCATGTTAGTTCCTAGACCAAATCCTTCAACATATTACCATAGGACTTTAATATTTATTGCTCTTAATCATCATTGGGCAGTAAAAAAATGACACAAATGGACAAAAAACACCAGGGTATGACATACACCAAGGTGTGCAAGGTCATCCACTTGCAAAAACAGACAGTTGTAGACAAGGAATGTCTTAACTCATACTAGAGGCCCATTTTCCCCAATCTTTTTGTCAAGACAATCCACAAACAACAGTCAAAGAAAAATATAATAGGTCATGAGATGTCATCGCACCTCTAAATCCTTCATGGGACATCCTTGAGGTAGCTAGTAACATGAAAAAAAGACAAGTCAATAAAAAGATAAGACAAAATAACCAAAAATTAACAGCCATTTACTTGTATTGCCAATGTTTTCTTTGCCGAAGATTAATTTCTTGACGATTTGATATTTTTGACAGTTTGATGGTGCCTAAGGTCAGGAAGGACACATCCTGAAAAGGCAAATGAAATTTTGATGAGGTCCAAATACAAGAAGGATACATATTGAAGAGGACCAAAACGTGAAGAGATTGAAATTTTGACTAATGTTTTGGCAAATTGACTGATGTTGACTGTATGATTGATTGGACTATGTTGGCTGATTTTGACCAATTTTGACGTTGACGCTTGAATGACTGTCTTGTGTCAAGTGCGACCATGTCTGCTTTATTTGACTAACGTGACCATGTTTGACTTATGATTTTTATTTGGACAAACCTAAAAGGATTGACCTAATGCCTCGGGGATTCAAAGATGAATCTTGCTTAAGTAGCAAATGCGCAGAGACAACGTAGTTCAAACTAGGATAAAGATTGACTAACGTGATTGAATGGACTGATGGGACAAGTATTGACTTTGTTTTGATATTTTTTTGACACTTTTTGAATGTTTTTGTATTCTCTCAAGACATTTTTCAATTTTTAGGTCTTTTTCAGGACTTTATACGATTTTTAGGATTTTTTTCAGGACATTTTCTAATTTTTATGACTTTTTGATGTTTTAAGGGGATCATGAAAAATGCATGTGAATGATGCCAATGCACATGAATCCAAGGAAAACCATGATTTTTCTTCTAGTCAAGCTGAATACCGATTGACAGGTGACGATGACAATGACAATGTTGTTTGACATGGGAAGGACACATCCCGAAACAACGTGAAGATGACAATGATATGACAAGAGGATAAAAGTTTGTAACAGGGCCAGGGACAAAGTCAAGGAATATTTTGGATGATGCACTAGGTTTTCCAATATTGTTGCATTTGAAATGACTTCGTGAGAATTAGATGGGATGGCGAGGGATCTTTAGACCATTGATAAGGGAAACCAAGATGGGTGATAGGTATAAAAGGACAACGAATAGCTTCGGTAAAAGATAGGAGACATGGATGGATTGGACTAGGAGAATTATCATATGGTCTCCAATGACTGCATCGCATAGGGGATAATGAGGCCATGAAGATAATGACATGATATTTTGTGACTAGTGTATGACCAGAAGATAGACATGTCAAAAAGTTTTCCAAAGCATGATTTGTGTTTTTGCCCTTGTCTTTGTCAAGATCAAAATAGGTGGGAAAATGGATGGACATGATAAGGTTTAGATGGGTAGATGGAAATGTCATGTGAAGGGAATGGGAGATGAGACGACTTGCCCCCAAGTACAGTGGTCCACATAGATGATTTATTCTACACATGATGCCTATTTGCCAGGTTTTCATCATGGTACTTATCCAAAGCGCCTATTTGTCAAGTTTTCACCGTTGGACGAAAGTTTTCTCTTTACTATATTTGATATTTTTTTATTGTTTTTTGGTGTCACCAAGATGCCTGTTTGCCAGGTTTTCATCAAGGTGATGATTTTTCTGATTTTTCAATTTTTTTTTGTATTTTTGCATTTTGTCGGATAGCCTTGATGCTTTAGATGACCACTGACTGTGCTGAAGCCTTTGACAATGCCGATGTAGAGACTAGTGCCATGACATGCCAATAATGACCTTTTTGAAGTAGTTGCCTTGTCAGGATGATAGCGCTTGCATACACCTAATTGATGTCATTGTGATATGTGCTGATACTAGAGTTGGCCTTATTAGAATACACACATCGCTATAGAATGCCATGAGAGTCCTTGTGGTAAAGAGTTGCTGCCAAAATGTGATGGATTTGTGACATGGGATGTTTGGACTTTAAGGAGGATGTAGGATTATGATGGATGATGGTGGATGTGGACGAGTTGGTTGGATTATTGGATGTATTGATTTTTATTCTCCAAACTTTAGGTGTCAGGTTAGGATGTTGTTTGGAACTGTAGACACCGAAAATTGGTCTAGGCCTGCAAGTACACATTCGATATAATTTTCTATAGTCCATGGTCATGATTAAATAATGTCAATTATTTAATTACCTTTTCTAACACATATTTCTTCTATTAATTAAATACTCCTTTTTAATTCAGATATTCATTAATAACCTTTATTCACCTTGATTAATTAAATAAATCATAGTTATTTAATTATGTCGCTAACTAATTAATTCTTCTTTCTTAACTAAATAATTTATTATTTAATTACCCGTTTATCATACTTCTTCTTCTTAATTAAATATTTATTATTTAATTATTCATTTAACCCCCTTTATCTATAATTAAATATTTATTATTTAATTATTCAATTTATCCTTTTCAACAGTTAAATTAGTTTTATCTATAGTGAAAGGGAAGAGCTTCCTAAGCCTTGGGACCAGGTTTGCATGGCTTTGATGAAATACGTTACATTGGAAGGTAGATTCAAAACTTGCTTCTTTTACCATTTCCCCCTGTTAAACCATCTTAGGCACAAAATGCTTCTTAGTTTTTTCGTTTTTCCTTTTAATGGATCTAGAAAGTTCTATGGACAAGTGTAAAGCGACAGCCAGCCAAAATCCTCATGATCTTTTGCCACTCCCGCTCCATCAGGGCCTAATTCTCTGCCTGTATCACTTTCATCTTGCCTTTTGCCCGCCCAAAGCCATCACTGATGTCCGTGTTGAGAACATTGAACCCATCTCCACGGTACATATCTCCCCAACTGAGTCCAAGAGTCCTCCTTGGAAGTCTAATATTGATTTGGGGAATGCCAAGACCAAATTTACCTCCAAAAAGCTTAAGGGTGGGTTGGGCAGGGCCCATGCTAGTGTGGTAGAAGAGCTCTGTGAGCTAAAAGCAACTCAGGCTGATACGACTATTTCTGGCCCTATTTCAAAAAAGGGAAAGGAGGAATGCATGCAGGCTGCGACTGCCAAAGAAGGCAAGGGTAACAATGAGATTAGAAAAGATTCTAGAGGGGACACGGTTGTGGGGAACACGGAGATGACTGGAGGGGAAAGTGTCAGGAGGAGATCTGGGAGGTTGGCTAAGAACAACAAGAAGAGATTAATTATTGAGGATTCAGATGAGGAGCAGTTAGACAGCAAGGGTTTGAAGGAAGAAGAGTTAGAAGAGGTGGAAGAAGATTTAGTGGAGAGGCCCCAGCTTACTCCGGTGGACAACAAGCTCCCTTCTGATGGCTCTAGCTTGTGCCCTTCGCAGCCGCTGGTAGATGAGCTTGGTGAGGGTCAGGGTGCTATGGATGCTGGGATGGATTTAGATAAGGTGGCTAAGCATTTGGACACTCTGGACAAAAGATTTTGGGGGCTGACCTGCTTCACCATGAAGCTGGGTCACTTTGTTATGAGTACTCTGTCAAATTCCATAAAGGAGGAACTGGAGGGGAACAATAGCCAAGAAAATAAAGAGTGGGTGGGAGACGAGGCAATGGACCTCCTGATCAAGAACTGGGACGAAGCCAGTTAGTTGCCGCTGTTGCTAGCCGGTTTGCTATTTATCTGCGGTTGTTGTGCTGCCTGTGGGCTGTCTCTGGTGTTTTCCCTATTTTTTAAGCTATTTTAGACTTGTCCTTTTTTGGCCCTTGTGGCTCGTTGTGTAGGGTACAATGCCCTGTAAATGCTGTTTAACTTTTCAAAAATAGTTAAATTAAATAAATTATCTTTATTTATTTAATTAAATTAAATTCATTTTCGAATGTTGAATTAAATTAACATTTAATTCATATTTAATTATTTATGTCACATTCTTCTATCATTCAGTTATCTAATCATTTACTCACCTTCTGACTCGAGATCTATTTTTATTTCTCCAGTTATCTCCGGATTCAACATCTGATTATCTCTGCAAGAAGACTCTCTGCCACAACTAGTTAGTTAACTAGTTCTAACTCCTGTTTGCATTAAAATGCATTATTCTTCAAGTTCTAACTTTGTCTTTGACATTCAAAGTCTATTTCTTCTATTTTCAAAGATTCTTAACTCAAGATTAAGATCTTGAACTCGTGTTCTAACTCACGTTCTAACTTAGTCTTTATCCTGCAGTCTTTTATGACTCATATTCTAACTCACGTTCTAACTGAGACAAAACTCACATTGCATGACATTCATCAATCTCGTACGTCGATCTCTCTTTGAATCTGAGCTGATCGTTCAAAAACCCAAAATCTATAAAATGGCCTATCATTATCATTATTCCTCCTCCCGAAATCATACACTTTTGAGAAGAAACTTATCTTCGATATTTTGCTTAGACATTCGACGAAGTTATGCTTGCATTCAAACATAGAAATCTGAGGGCAAGAATACTGAAAAGGCAAAATGGAGAAGAGCAATCAAGATAATTCAAAGGAGTGAACACATATTCGGTGAGAGCTTTCCATTAATTTGTTTAGTTTATTATGTTTACTTATTCTTTCTTTGTTTTTTGATTTAGATTAATATTGATTTAGATTAGGATTAACATCATTTATTCTAGTTGCATATATCTTATTCCAGATTTTTAGTCTAAGTTACAGGAACCAACATTTTTATATGTCTTTATTGATGGCCATTTTGACGGAGGTGGACATGTATTATATGTGGGAGTCCGCTTGTCTTGTGGCTCCAAATTTTGATTGAAATTTGGCATATTTTCTTTGCCTAATTCATTCTTTTCTTGACTTGAACCATTTTGTTTTGGGATCCATTTTAGCTTTATTTGTCCACTTGTATTGTTGATTGATTCCATGGCCTTTGACATGTGATTTTGAACTTTGGATTTGTAATACTTTTATTTTTGCTAGTTCCAAATGGAAGGCTTATTCATGTTGGAATGGCAGTGTATGGTGTGGATGGAAGGAGTTGTTAGAACCCAAAATTTCTTTTAAAACCCTAAGGTTTTTCTCTGTTTAAATCCAGCATTTTCCTATCCTTTCATAAAAAATGGCTCATTTTTCTCCCCGTCCACTTCATTATTTATTTTATACCTTTACCGCTCCCTTAATAATCACTTTATGTTATTCATCGCCCAACCACAACCTCCCATAATGGGCTCGTGGTATGGCGATAGCAGCTAAGGTGAAGGCATAAAATGTTTACCGCCACACCGTGCATGATCAATTCATTGAGTGCAGTATCACGGTGGTGGTGAGATAATCGGTGCAATAGACAACAAAGATGAGCAACAAGGAAATAGTCTGGAGGCATACCGTGGTACTGCACACAGTTATAATGTAGACCGTAGTAGCACGGTGGACCGTGGAGGTAACATGAAATGTTACCGCTATGCCACTAGCAGTCATCTCACAGACCGCGGTGGCCATGGTGAATAGGCAATGGTCAGCGAAGGCAATCAGTGGAAGACAGGGAGATAGACGGGGATAGCATTCACCGTAGTACCGCCATCGGCTTATGGGAAGACTGTGGTGATAGGGATAAACCATTAGCAGTCAGCGATGTGATTACCATGATACCGCACCAGTCAAAAGGAAGACCGCTGTGGTACGATGAGCAGAGACATGCAGGGACTTGGCGGTTAGTATCGGTCACCGTGATACCACAGGTGATAGAAAGGTAGCCAGCGGTTGGCCTGTAAACAAAGAGGTTAATGGTGGAGGAAGCAACAGTGACTGTCACTGCTATACCACGGTGGGTCAACATGTTGACCACTGTAGAGCGGTAGGAATAAGAGAATATTCACAGTGGTACATGAGATGGAATAATAAAGGCGAGAAAAGCTATAAAGGGAAAAATAAAAGCATGACTATAGTTTTAAATATTTAATTTTCCGAGAGGCAACTCAATTAAATATTTTAATTGTTGTTAGGGAATTTAAATGGTTTTACTAGCCAATTGAAGAGTCGTGACTCTTGAGATGTATTTTATAAATCATTTGAAAAATCAGCAACAGGGGTGAGAGTAAGAGATAGATTTTTCTGACTGGGAAAGTAAAAATGTACAGATCTTTCCTGAAACAGAGCAATGGAGATTAATGTTTTTAACTGGTGAAAACCTTCTTGTTTTAGTTGTTGTGTTGCAATAATTTACATTCTTTTATCTAGTTCTCTCCAACTTGAGATCGTTTAATTATTTAAATCAGCATATCAAGTATAATCTCTGATTTATTAGAATGAATTCCTATTTTGTGTGATTTTTATTTGCTGGTGTCTGTAAGTTAGAATTAAATCCCTTCAAGTAAGTCACTGCAATTTTAGGATTTCTTTTGGGTGGTTAAAGAAGAACCAGGTTAAGAAAATTTCCAGCACTATTTATGTAAAACATAAATAAATGAAGTTGTATGCCAGTAATTGGAATTTCATTTTCAGAGTGCCTAACAACTAGAATTAAACCAGAGAAGGAAAACATATATCATTTTCTATTTTTTGACTCCATGTGGATAGAAGGCATTGATCTGCCACAACCTAGAGATCTAGTTTCATATCAAACAACTTATTCAAAAACTTTCATTTGTGCAGTAGGAGTAGGAGTAGTTGTAGTAATTTTATTTGTCCACTTCCCTTTGTCGTTGTGGGTAGATTGTTTCACAGGAAATACATTTCAATCTACATCATTCACATAGGTTCACCTACCTTGGTCTAGTAGAACCTAAAGAGAATAAGGTTCAATTGCATCAATTGGCCTTGTACGTTGGCCAAAAGCGTCGTGAGAGCTTGGCAACCTCTTGTGGTTCAAACCTGCATTTTGAGACCCAACAGTTTGGCGACTCTGCTGGAGAATTACTCAGGAAGATTTTTCAGCCTTTCCATTTTTAGATTCAACAAAGTCTTACATTTTTTTTTTGGAGATTCTGCTAGGGCAAACCAAAACAATATCATAATCCATTTCATTTTCCTACTTTTGGAAAAGTAGGTGGCGACTCTATTTTAATTTGATATATAATGCATGGATGTTGTGGAGTAGTAACATTTTGTGAAGATAGCAGAAGCAGAAAGAGGAATGTAGTCAATAAGAGAGTTGAAGGAATTGAGACAACAAAGGCTGCAATTGGACCAATAGATGCTACAAGTGAACCAACAATTACTACAATTGGGAGTCAAAATTGTTCCAAATACATCACCGAATGGGTCATCAGGCAGTAAGAATGAAGACATAAATTTCAGGCGATCTTGGACACCACAAGTGCCCCATAATGCAACTGAGAAGAATTTTGGAAACAAAGGTAATGTACTCTATTCATAGCAAAATACTTTTGATGAGTATATTCAAATTGAAGAGAGAGGAAAAAATCTTGTGGATGCCTTTTTTGACATAAGGAGATATAAGGGAGAAGATGTAAACTCTCTGTACAATAGGATGACAGACATTTGTATGCAATTACCTCCTCATTTTAGGCCAACAAGACCCACATTTGTTGCACAACTTCTAAGAGCATCAGAGCCAGAATCAGTTTATTGGCCAGAATCATCAAAATAGTGTGCCTTAGATGCGGTGAATAAACTTATTGATTCCATACTTGAGATGAGGTATGTAGATACCACCAACAGTGCTTTAGAAGCTGCAATAGAAAATGATATAATGTTATCCGACAATGAAGATGTGGAGAGTTTCTCTTGCATAATAGATTGTGAGTCAAATTGTGAAGATGAAATAGTGGATGTTGATCTTCAACAGGATGATTTTTGCAGTTATTATGAAGATCAAGAAGAGGTTGGAGACATGGTAGAAGATATGGAAGCAGAGACATGTTCACTCAATAGTGAGCAAGTTTCAGATTTGTTAACTCTAGAATACCAGAATTATGCACATAAAGATGATTTTAGAGTTTTTGTACCAGCCTATATATGCTTTGACAGTGAAGATACTATATGTAACAATTCATATGACTCCATGTGCATCTCTCAGATTGATGAAGAAATCATTGAAGCTGATCATGAATCTATTTGTGTCCAAGAAGAGGTAAGTGACTTGAATGATTTTTTCCTGCAAGAAAAAGATATTGGTTTGCATGTCATTGATGATGAGTGTCCAACATTTGTTGATTCAAGTATGTATGAGGATGACTATATGGATCAGAGGTATGTGTCAATGCCAACTGATGATAGAAAAGAAATGGAAAGTGATTTGATTATTTCAAAAAATATTGATAAGATAGAATTTTTTGTTTTCCAAGAAAATAATTCAGATTTTCATCTCCCAGTATAGCTACTTGATCATTTAGAAACATATGACAGTGAGCATTCCTATGAATGTTTTGTTGAATGTGGATACACTTTGTATGCTGAGGGTGATAAATATTTTTCATATGATAATAAGAATGATAAAATGCAAAGTGGTAAAATGAATATGAATCAAGTTGAATACAATGATTTCCTAAAGGTTTTCAATGGCAGTGCATGTTGCAGGGTAGGTGGAATGGATAGTTTCAAAAGAAATATGATGAGCTTTAATCAAAACAAAGTCTATGATAGAGGAAAGTGCAGGTTTTTCTTTTGGGTGGTCTGGGGCCATCGCTTGTGGTTTGATTTTTTGAACCATAGCAGGTACAGAGGATTAAGGATTGCTAGTGCATGGACAATTCTTAGAAATGCCTCTTAAAAAAATTCTTTTCCATTCATAGTAATTTTAGGAATCTTTGAAGGGTCTGGGTTTGCTAGTACATGGACATTCCTAGGTGTTCCCTTTTTGAAAATGTTGGTTTTCTTTCCATGTACAGTAGCGTAGGGTTTTCCATTCTCCATTTGCTCCATTTTCATATCATTCATCTATTCATTCCCTCCATATTCCATGGCCTTAATTTTTCATTTCCTTTGCTCGGTCTGCTCTCCTAGAATTCTAGATTCTTGCAGTGATCTGCTAAATCACTCATCCCCAACAGGAGCCACAGTTAGAACCCAAAATTTCTTTTAAAACCTTAAGGTTTTTCTCCGTATAAATCCATAATTTTCCTATCCTTTCATAAAAAATGGATCATTTTTCTCCCCGTCCACTTCATTATTTATTTTATACCTTTACCACTCCCTTAATAATCACTTTCTTTTATTCATTGCCCAACTGCAGCCTCCCATAATGGGATCGCGGTATGGTGGTAGCGGCTAAGGTGCAGGCATAAAACATTTACCGCCACACCATGCGTGATCAATTCATTGACCATGGTATTGTGGTGGTGGTGAGATCACCGGTGCATAATACAACAAAGATGAGTGATAAGGAAATAGTCTGGAGGCATACCACGGTACCACACATGGTTAGAATGCAGATTGTAGTAGCATAGTGGACTATGGAGGTAACGTGAAATGTTACCACTATGCTGTTGGTGGTCATCTCACAGACCGTGGTGGCCACGGTGAACAGGTAACAGTCAGCAAAGGTAGTCAGTGGAAGACAGGGAGACAGATGGGGATAGCAGTCACCGCAGTACCAGCATTGGCTTACGGGAAGACCGCGGTGATAGCGGTAAACTATTAGCAGTCAACGACACGGTTATCATGATACTGTAGCCAGTCAAAAGGAAGACTATGGTGGCGCGGTGAGAAGAGACAGGTAGTGACTTGGTGGTTAGTATTAGTCACTGCGATACCGTGGGTGATAGAAAGATAGTCGGTGGTTGGGCAGTAAACAAAGAGGTTAACAGTGGAGGAAGTAGCAATGAATGTCACCACTATACCTTGGCTGGTCAACATGTTGACTGTGGTAGAGCAGTAGGAATAAGAGAAGATTCACAGTGGTACATGAGATGGAATAATAAAGGCGAGAAAAGCTATAAAGGGAAAAATAAAAGCATGACTATAGTTTTAAATATTTAATTTTCCAAAAGGCAACTCAATCAAATATTTTAATTGTTGTTAAGTAATTTAAACGGTTTTACCAATCAATTGAAGAGTCGTGACTCTTGAGATGTATTTTATAAATCATTTGAAAAATCAGCAGCAGGGGTGAGAGTAGGAGATAGATTTTTCTAACTAGGAATGTAAAAATGTACAGATCTTTCTTGAAAAAGAGCAATGGAGATTAATGTATTTAACTGGTGAAAACTTCCTGCTTTAGTTGTTGTGTTGCAAAAATTTACATTCTTTTATCTGGTTCTCTCTAACTTGAGATCCTTTAATTATTGAAATTAGCATATCAAGTATAATCTCTGATTTATCAGAATGAATTCCTATTTTCTGTGGATTTTATTTGTTGGTGTCTGTAAGTCAGAATTAAATCTCTTCAAGTAAGTCACTACAATTTTAGGATTTCTTTTGGGAGGTTAAAGAAGAACCAGGTTAAGAAACTTTCTAGCACTATTTATGTAAAACATAAATAAATGAAGTTGTATGCTAGTAATTGGAATTTCATTTTCAGAGTGCCTAACAACTAGAATTAAACCAGAGAAGGAAAACATATATCATTTTCTATTTTTTGACTCCATTGCCCATGTGGATAGAAGGCACTGATCTGCCACAACCCAAAGATCTAATTGCGTATCAAACAACTTATTCAAAACCTTTCATTTGTGTAATAGGAGTAGGAGTAGTTGTAGTGATTTTATCTGTTCACTTCCCTTTGCCATTGTGGGTAGATTGTTTCACAGGAAATACATTTCAATCTGCATCATTCACATAGGTTCACCCGCCTTGGTCTAGCAGAATCTAAAGAGAAGAAGGTTCAATTGCATCAATTGGCCTTGTATGTTGGCCAAAAGCATTGTGAGAGCTTGGCAACCTCTCGTGGTTCAAACCTGCATTTTTAAGACCCAACAGGAGTGTTGGCAACAACCTTATGACAAGGACTACTCATGACAACCATTTTTATGTTTGTATTAGATAAAGTTTCCCACAATATCGAGGATGTATCATTAACATAATTAGATTTTCTGACTGATGAATAGCCAAGACCTTGATGTCTGTAATGTGCTTGAACTCGTACGGGTTCCAAAATTCCTTGCTCGTGTAGGCCTAATTCTTTTCCCTGATAATGCATGTTCTGAAAAATTTTGTTTGCGATGGGGTACTTGTTATTTTGGAAGCAAGATGGCAACCCATCCTTATTGTGGAAATTAATGCTCAAAATCTTCTCATCTATGAGAAAGCCTACTCTGAAAAAGATAGATGATCCTAATTGATAGGATGTTGTAGCTTCACTGACATGTTGGACAGATTTTTTACTGACATCTTCGGTTTGATTTTCTAACATATCAGATTCTGATGATTCCATTGGTGCTTCGAAGTTGATGTCGAAACCGCCTTCATGGTCATCGTCATAGAGCCCACTTAATTAAGTTATAGCTTGATCATTTGCAAATATTTCCATGATAGGAGACTCTCGTTCTAGTGGTAGATCATCTATGTGTCCCATGGAGGCAAGTGTCTCATTGTTGGTAGTGTCAATGTTGGAAGCTTGGAGAGGTTCATCTTCAAGTGTTTCATAATGAAGGGCATAAAGGTCAAGGAGTGGATCATTTTGGACTTCTTCAAAATTAGTTTCTTGATCAAAGATGGGCTCAGTTGGAATGACATGATCAAAAATAGAGTCTTGACAAAGGATAGGTTCGTCTTGAATGACATCGTTTTGGATGGACTCTTGACCAAGGATAGGTTCGTCTTGAATGGCATGGTTTTGGATGGACTATTGATCAAGGATAGGTTCATCTTGAATGACATGGTTTTGGATGGAATCTTGACCAGGGATAGGTGTCTTTGGTATGCCATGATTGTCTAGGAGGACTTCTTGAATGGATGTAAAGATGGGGTCCAATAGACTACTTTGATCTGGACAAGACGATGATGTTATGATGTCATGCTTTGGACTTGCCTCTTGACATGTATCCTCAAGTGTAGGTAAGAAGATGGGACTTTGGAGACCATGACTAGATATGTTTTTATGAAAACATGTATGTTGGGATGGAGTGTCTTGGAATGGTTTGGTGTAAAATGGACTAGGATATGACATGGAGGTTTGGACTTGGTTGAGGGATGATGGGCTAGGATAGGACATGACTGCATGGCAAGGATATGACATGGATGGAGGACTAGGATATGCCGTGAGTGGAGGATTCGGATATGATAGGTGTGGAGGGCTAGGATATGATGTGAGTGGAGGACTAGGATATGATGTGGATAGTTGGTTTAGATTGATGGATGGCTGATTTCTCTTGTCAAAGTTAGGGTGGGTATGACTAATGGACGTTTGTTGTGACTTAGTGCCATGGATGGTGTTAGGGGACTCCTGATAGTAGATGGATAGAGGACTAGGGTTCATGGATTGTTGGTAAGATGGATAGATGGATGGAGGGCTAGGGGTTGTAAATTTGGACTTGGATTGGAGGTATAGTGTTTTGAAGTCCCTAGCAAGTTGTGCTTGACCATTACTACTGAATTGGAATTCAATTCGACTAGCGAGCATGTCATAGTGACTTGAAGACATGAGGGTGGATGGAATGAGACTAAGGCTATGCAAAGTGATAATGAGGACAAAAAGGAATGTCAAATGCAAAGTGGTAATGAGTGGCTTATGTCAAATGATTTTTAGGAAAGGTTTTCTAACCATTCAAAGTTTGGCCAATGTCTCAATTTGGATTGTCAAAGGACTGGTTTGAAGGACAAGATGATAAAATGACAAGGTGAGATTTCCAAACTATACTTATGAGTTGGAAGTAGCTCACCAAAGGACAATGACTAAGGACTGATTTGTTTGACTTGGTCCAATGACAATTTACTTTTTGAGACAATGATTTGACAAAGCAAGGAAAGTTTTCCTATCCCAAAGTGTGCAAAATTGAGGACTCGATTAATGCGGTTCATGATGGAAAATGCATTGCAGGAAGTGATTTGACAAAATTTTAGGCCGATTGCAATGTTTCAGTTTGGCAAAGTTGTTTCAAATTTTGGAAAGTTTGATATTTATTTGTTGGAATTGTCTGAAAACAGTTGGCAAACACATGGTGTTGTAAAAAATGAAAATCAACCACACAAAAGTCATTTTACAAAAATCCTATGGTTGCAAAGACAGTATTCTTATGGATCCCACTAACCGCATATCCTTAGCGAATGAATTTAGAAGCTTGGCCCCATGGGATCCCCCTTACAATGCACTCACTTCTCAAGGAAACCAAGCTACCAACCTCCATGAAACTCCCATAGCAGATTGATCATCTCTACTAAGAACTACGCAGGTGCGAGTGCCTTGGCAACGACTGTTGCTGCACCAAAGAATAGAAGGTTTGTGGTTTTCTAAAATAAAGGATTCACTACTAAATTTGACCCCAATTTCCGATGGTTGTTCGTTGAAATTTCAACAATATATTGTCGGCCGACCGACGAATCACATAATTTAGCACCATCGCTCAATTTTCATCTATATCCCAATGGACTATAAAACGTCGACCTCGCGATGAATCTCGTCAAAACCACAATGCCCACTTCGTCTATCATGTGACAAATAGTACCCGGACCATTGGAGGCATCCCTTTTCCAAAACGTCAACCTCATGATGCAAGCTCATCGGAACCACGACACCCACTTCGTCGATCGTGCGATGAATAGTACCCAGAGCACATGAGGCATACCTTTGCCAAACCATCGGATTAACAACATAAGTTTGTTACCATTATGAAAAAAGTTTGACGTATTGCCAATATCATTGAGAGATGAAGACTGCTATAACGATCAAAATTTCTTGAGAAGATATATCGGGAGGACTAGATTTTGGTCTCAGCGATGAAGTTTCATCAGTGAGATACACATCTTGTCTCATCGATGAAGCACGGGGGAAGCATATCGGCAAGACATATATCATCGGAGTAAGTTCTGAATGTCTACCCGACCAGCTATGTGACGCCGTTAAGAATACATCGGCAGGAGTCTTGGTGACATACTTTAGATTGAAATAGCGACAAAATTTCGTCGAATGCACGATGAAATAGGCAATTCATTATGGCGAAAATTCATCGGATACATTGCAAATTCATCGGATGCTTTTTGCGGTTCGTCACAAATTTGACAAAACAATATATCGGGAGGACTGGATTTTGGTCTCAGCGATGAAGTTTCATCAGTGAGATACACATCTTGTCTCATCGACAAAGCACGAGGGAAGCATATCAGCAAGACATATATCATCAGAGTAAGTTCTGAATGTCTACCCGACTAGCTATGTGATGCCATTAAGAATACTTCGGCAGGAGTCTTGGCGACATGCTTTAGATTGAAATAGCAACAGAAGTTCGTCAAATGCATGATGAAATAGGCAAGTCATTACAGTGAAAATTCGTAGGATGCTTTGTACGGTTCGTCGCAAATTCGATGAAACAATGCAATTTTTTTTAAAAAATATATTCATTGAAATGTAGACATATCGGTGAAAGATCAAGACTATTACAGTGATCAAAATTTCTTGAGAAGATATATCGAGAGGATTGAATTTTGGTCTCAGCGATGACGTTTCATTGGTGAGATACTCATCTTGTCTCATCGATGAAGCATGAGGGAAGCATATCAACAAGACATATAACATCGGAGTAAGTTTTGAATGTCTACCCGACCCGCTATGTGACGCCGATAAGATTACATCGGCAAGAATCTTGGCGACATAGTTGAGATCGAAAGAATAATCATCGGGGAGACTCACCACGTCGGGGAAAATGTAGAATAGCCTAGTGATACATGATCTCTTGTCGATGAAGATACAAATGGATCAGAATACTTATCGGGGTGACTGTGGGTGATATATAAAAGTAGTAGGAGGCTCCAAAGTGCATTTATAGGGATAATGATAAGACATAAGGACAGGTCAATCAAAGAGAGAAAGTTGATGTGCCAAGACCATGAGCATTTAATAGGGGTAGTAAAAGACAGTATGGATTGTCATCAATGCTTAGATTTAAAGGACAGATTGGAAGACTTCATTATGAAAATTTAGATCACAATATGATAACCCTGTTTGGACAAATGCAATGACATTAGTGTCAAGAGTTAAGAGGCTATTCAACTTTGCATTTCAATAAATTATGTATGCATTGAGTAAGTGTTTACAAGGTAGAAAAAGGATAGTCATATGACTATTTAAAATATCAAACAACTTGTCAGTTGTGTTTAATTAAGCTTATAGAGGTAGGGATTTATCATTTTTTGCATACATCTGCAGTCCAAGCTCTAGGCCTACATTATTTGGTTACTATGTATGAGAAATGAGCAATGAATAATTGTAGAATATGGAGGCTATGGATGATATTATGATGGCCACATTTGATATTGATCAACAACTGGAGCAAAATATAAAACCTATGATGAGTCATGAGATCAAGGGGACTATCATGGCCAACAAGCACAACCTACGAATTGGATTCTAATTTTGCTAAAAAATAAAAAATCAAACTAGTGAATATTAAACTACACACTAGAATCTAAATTTGTGGAAAATGAGCAATTTGGTGAGAAAAAGTGTCGGTAGTGCATCTTGGATACTTAGCTAGTGTACTAAAAAATAGGATTGCAAACCCAAAATTATTCTCACTCTCAAAATTCAATAGAAAAATATAGAATGTTATCCTAGATACTTAGCTCTTAGATAGTCAATAAAACAATATGATCATGATTATGAATGGTTTTACCTGGTCCCACTCTTGATCTCCATGTTTGAGAGCCTTCTCTTTAAGACCCGATGAATCCACTTTGACCATTACTGCCAAAAGAGATATTAATGTGTAAACAAGGAGCTACATTTAGACAAACTGGTTGTTGATTTCTTCTAACAAATTTAGAGACTACAAAAAGAAGATACCCGATGGGGATCATGTGGGCTTCCTAGAGAAAGCACTGCAATATGGCCTCGAGCAGCAATGAAAAAATTGGATTAGCTTCACAGTAAATCCTAACAGCATGACATTGAAAGTTGCTCAGGTGTTGGGTCCTCTCCCCTAGATTAAATTAAGGAAAACATTATTGTAAACACAATATGTATAGAAGAATATGAATGTAAAGGAAAATGGATATTAGCAAAACATAAATGTAAATAAAAGTAGTGTGAGCAGAAAATGAATCTAAATTGGTCTTGAACAAATAAAATCATACCCAATTAGCATTAAGTTATACTGACCTTGAACTCATTGCCATTGCCAATCTTGAAGGTTACTTTGATGCCTTATGTAGAAACTCTCTGGCCACGAGGCAAGAGAAGGTGGGAAAACCAAGTGTATATTGACGACTTCCTGACAATAAAAAAGAAACAAGTAACCAGTCAACCCTATTAGAACAGAATAATCTTATGAATTGATTTTATTTGTTTTACTAGCTAATGGATAGTGGACCTAGTTCTCTTGAATTGAGATACTACTAAGATGTGTTGACTAGTGATTTTAGACTACTGATATTCTGCTTCAATCTGTATAAGTTACTTTTTTCTTAAATATATTCAAGATAACTCTGCAAAAAAATTCCCCGATCTCTTATAAATTATGTAGATTATTTTTTTAATTCTTCTCCATTTTGATATTTCCTTTCAAAAATTCATAGAAAGATATGTAATGCCATATTTGAAACCTACATATTTTAATTTTACTAGTTCTGTAATTATAGGATATGATTCCAACAATTATGAAACGCATTGGCAATATGTTGGATGAATGAAGTAAACTATGCAATTGGAAGGTGTAAAGCCAAATTCCTTAACCCTTGCTAGCATCCTTCTTGCCTATTTTAAAACATGTGCTTTGGAACAAGGCATGAAAATCCATCTAAGTATAATGAAAAAGGAGATTTTTGTCAGATATTATACTACAACAAGTTGAATGAATGGAAGTAGAGATATTTTAGCATACTTGCAGATGGTACAAAATTTCATGGTTAAGTGGAAGCCTCCCATCAACAACAAGATCCAAATATCCATGTATCTATCTCAATCGAGCCTCTAAACCCTTCAGATCTGTCAAATTTTCCACTAACCTATTATGCACAAAAGTGAAATTAATGAGACCACTAAAAAAAAAAAAAAAACAGAGCTTTGAAACCAAATCCACACACAACACAATGTTCATAGTGAAAAGTTAGAACTTTCTTTCATCCTTGCAGATTGGTTTGATGCTTCAAACGATGCATTTCTTATATTGAAAAGTGCATTACTTACCTTATTGAGCCTCTCTTTGTTTTGAGAATAGTTTAATATTCTCTACTCAACAGGGCCAACCACATGAAGGTGGAAGCTCATTTGGCCCCTCTCCCCTCCCTCACATCACTCTCAATTCCCCATATCTGATCATTTAACATTAATCATTCATTCATCCATTAATAACATATAACATTCATTCATTCATCCATTAACAACGTATAAAATTCATTCATTCATCCATTAATAACATATAACATTCATTCATTAACATATAACATTTATTCATTAACATATTCACATTCATTCATTAACATATTTCATTTTTTCAGTTTGTACATATTATCGAAAATATGGCTGTCATAATATGATTACAATCACTTCTTTTTTTGTTTTTTTTTTGCAGCTAAAAAAAGCTGAAGTGGAGTATCATTTTCAAAATCATCTGTCCCCCCTTCAGATGTTCTGATCTTTGCTTGTGATCTTAATGTATGCCTAGTCATGTACTCACAACGTGGACGCGACTGCAAGGGGGGGTCTGTTGCAATAGCAAAGAAATGTTAAATTGATATGTTTTATTATTATTGTTACACGTATTTCATTAATTAAAAGAACATCAGAGTGGTGCTCTTTACTTGATTGAGCCACATCATGTTCCTGATATTGTCTTATAGCCTCATGATCAACATGTTGAACACCCTCATGTATTTGATCTGGAGTTGAAACACGAAAGATTACATTAATTAATACACCAATTACAATTAAATATGTTTAAAAGAACATTAGAGTGGTCCTCTTTATCTGATGGAGCCACATCATGTTCCTAATCTTGTCTAGCCTGATCATGCTCAACATGTTGATCACGCTCTACATGCTCTAAAGTTGAAACACGAAAGGTTACATTGATTAATACACCAAATGCAATTAAAGATGTTTAATTGTATTAATCCATACTGCGTTTTGTATAGCACATGAATAAATCTAATACTAGGATGCACACCATGGCCTTCATCGGCAGGTTGTGCTCCACCCTCACAAGGCTGCATTCCAATGTCATGTGCAGTATTATCATTGCTTATCCGTGTAAAAAAAATAGGCACATTATTATGGTGGAAATTAATATTGAACAGATTGCAAAAGTATTCAATTTGAAATAAACTTTATTGAGTTTATTTACCTGTGTGTTGGATGCAGTGGAAGATTGTGTTTGCCCAGTCAAGACTCTTAGCTGTTTAGTGAGGGCTCCATAGCCTTGGTGGAAGGAAATATTCAGGTCCTCTTATGTGGGCACTCTGTTGAAATCAAAGCCCTGCATTTTTGCATGCGATCATGAATTTTGCTTCTATGGTGTGATAAAACCAAAATTGTTTGCAATTTATTATTTGGATGCAATATTTCATTTATTGATACTTACAAATCGTGTGGCTATTTTCATATAACCACCAGAGCCAAGTTTGTGTTGCTCGTGTTTTTCTAGTCTTGCCTTTGTTGCCTTCGATGTGTCGGGTAGCCTATGAAAAATTTGAAATACGTTAGATTATGTAAAAAGAAAGAGTAATCAATATATAATTAAATTGTTGATAGTATCACATACCTTCCTTGGCCCGGTGGTATCTTTCCTTTCTTCTTTTTAGACTTCTCCTTTCCATCTGACACCAAGTCCTTCCACTCCCTTTTTGGAATCATGGGGGGATGCTCGTACTTTCTGTTCTTCTCTAAATGTGACCTATATTGGTCCCTCACATACTTTAGATAGGTACCAGCTTTCTTAAGGACCTTTGTTCGGTTGAATGTTTTATCACCAAACAACACAACTAAATGGTTAATGAGCTCATCTTTTAAATCTTCATTTTGGGTATTCCACCATGTACATATGGTGGGCCCAAAGAGCTCCAATGTAATATCACTTAGATGTTTATAAAAAACATCATTTCCTACAAAATGATCATGGGATCATTAGTCTATAAAGAGTGATCAATAAGTAAATTTCAATTGGATTATATATAATAATAATTAAAACATTTTAAAGTACCTAGGACCTTCTCTATCTTTATGGGAAGGAAATCCTCGGTCACCGCAAATGTGAACGACAATGTTCCCTACTAGTAATATGGGAAGATCCAAGAAATGCTGCTAAAACATCACTAGTACTAGTGGCCTCTGTATCCACAGGTACTGACACATGTAGTGGCATGTGTTCGCTGCTAGACGGTGCACTACCAAATGCCTACATGGTATGTGTTGCCGACATTTCAGTCGACAATATAGGCATGGATGATGGGGTCAGAAGATGTGTTGTATGCGTAGGAAGATCAAGATTGACACTTGTACTGACCCCTACTTCCCAGGCAACACTTGTAATACCTTGATCATGGCCAGCAGCATGATGAGGACACAAATAATCTTGTAAAAACAACACATATTTTAGTTCATGACATAAAAGAGTAAAAAATATAAAACCATGAATGAACTTATGTTATAATTAAAGATTTTATGACAGCTTACTTGCAAGTTTTGTGCTCTCTCAAACAATATTTTAACCCTTTCTCTTATCTCATCTGTTTGAGGCACTATGAATACCAACTTAAGGATTTCTTCATTGCATTTTTTTGGGCCTTCCTCATCATATCCACAGGGTTTGCGGAAAATGCGATGTCATCATTGCATAATAGTGACTACACCTCCATATGGATGATCTCCTGTACTGCTGGTGCCTTTCCCCGATCAGCCATCTGCAACAAGAATATTAAAAATATTATCAAAATTAACCTAATAAACTCATGAAAAAAATAGAATAATAAAACATTTTGCTCGTATCTAATTTGTACAATTACAATGAGGTAAACCTGTTGGATAGAAGTGCCTAAAGATGGATCGCGATCTATGCTCTGGGCCGAAACCTTCCTCGTATGATGAATGTCCCGCTGTGAAAAAAATTAAATATAAAAAACATTACCGAAATGAAACTAAAAGACTTACGAAAAAAAACATAATAATAAAATGGTATATTGGAGTCATTAATTGGAGGTTGGGTAAAATTGTATATAGTACATACCACCCCCATAGTAATTGTGTTTTTATCTAAGCGATTCAAATTGTAATTGATTAGCAACTCTTCCCCTGCAGTTACTGATTTTATCACACATACGAATACACAGTTTCCCTCTCGCCCCTCGAATATACAATTGGGTTGCTTATTTGTTGACCCAGGTCGTGTACTATTTATAAACCCTGCAATATTCCCTGATGCTTTTGGCCTCCCATCAATGTACCTAGCCACTCCTTTGTTTTGATCCTTATCTTTTAGTTGTATATAATTTTCTGATAGTGCACACCTACGCATACTTCGTGTATATCGAACCAACTACATCCAATCTTTTTAACTGTAACAGGGTCTAACATACTCCATCAACTCAGTAACTTTGTCGTAATAGAATTTTATGCCATCCATGCAAAATAGGCCCAAAAAATGGTGCTATGCGATATATCCTCTCATTGACACAAAGATCAGTGTTTATTGGAGGAAGTTCCTTGGGTACCCATTGTTTCCGTAGATGTTTGTACCTCAAGGGCACCTCGATGTTGCCTATGCTCTCATCATCATAAGAACATGACCCCCCTTCAACAAGAAAAAATTCCATGCGTTTACAAAAGTTTCTTCTAATCTTTTGACCTCTAGTTGATCTCCCTCTTTTAGACCCACTACATGTCTCGCTTTCCTCTTCTCTTCCTCAATTTCCCTCACTTGAGGAAGACAAATCTGACAAATACCTATTTGGTGGTACCTGCACTCATAAGGATGTTGGATGAAGTTCTTTCATGGTGATGTGATCCGAAGGTGATATTATGATTAATCTATCATTTCATCACTAGAAATTGACAGGTCATAAAGTAATCAAGTCTTGATAGATTGCAAGTTATTGTTACTACCATCCAAATGTGTCCATCACAAATCAAATCTACTTAACGTTTTAACTCCCAAACTTTGTAACAAGTGTTAAATATGACTATGGTCCACCAGTTACACAACCAAGGCATCAAATGTGTTCTCTAATTGTAATCAAAGGAATTTTTCTCTTCATTCAAGTAAATAAACTTGAAGGGAAACACCACCAAGTGGTTTATTGGACACCTACATGACTAAAAATAGCAGCAAATTTACATTTAATTTCCATATGTCTAAGTGGTTAATAGGGAGGGAGTGTGTACTAGGCCTGGTAAAGTCATCATAAGTTTATGCTTTGGCAATAAAAATTGTTTAAGTCATCTTAAATCTTCCTATGTCTAATTGCTAGGAGACTTTTGGTATGTTTTATTGTAGGATGAGTGGTCGCATCAATGTTCTAAGAAACTTTTTCAGTTTAAGGGGTTAGCACTTTCTTTCATATTTGCATATTGGTTTGATGCTTCAAATGATGCATTTTTTATCCCACTTCTATCATATTATATTCCCATCCCATTGCAATTGTTGGAGGAGTTGATACCAAAATTTCATAACAAATACCACGTTCTTGAAGCAATTTTTTGTGTTTTTACAATTTTTCTGAAGTTCTTTTGTGTTGTATGGATCCATACAAGCTTGAAATGCTCTAAGATCATTGGTGTAGATAAATATACGTGTTCCCTTTCATTTGCATTTGTTTTGAAGTTCTCAATCACTGTTTTGTGGGATTAAACAATCAAATACAGGGACTGCCCTGTTGTGCCTATGTAAGGGTTTGAGGGCTAAATAGAAATGACATCCACCAATCCACTCACTGTCTTGGAATTGTAACTCGGTGGATTGGTGTGCATCATGGTGGATTTGATGGAGTATACCATTATTGGAGAGTATAGTAGAATGCAGCAAAGGAATGTTGAGCTGCAAACTAAGGTAGACAGGTTGAAGTACAAACATGTGGGGGAGTCTTCTAGTGCTCCTGGAAAAGTATGATCAAATTCTAATATTATGAAGAATTGGTCTATGTGCCTCTAGTAATCACTATAAAAATGTGAAAGACTAAGCTATCTTATTTTTTCTGTCTTATCTTATACCATTTTACGAGAATGGGGGGGCCAATGTATGAGAAGATCTTTGGAAAATAGGCATGAAAATTGCAAGTTAAAGAGAATGGGGGTGCCAAACTTACAATACTCATTTTCCCTTGGTCGTCGATTTTCCCTGAGTGCCTTCAACCTCATCCTCGGCGCTGGTATTGACCTTGTTTTAGCTCCAAACTCTTCGTCAACGCTGGTATTGACCTTGTTTTCACTCCTCCAAACTCTTCCTCAGCACTGGTATTGACCTTTCACTTGTCCAATTTGATGAGCTACAACCTGCTTTAGTTAGGTTTTAGAGTATGTTAATCAAATTTAAAATTATGGTGCCATTTAGAGTAGTGAATATAAAGCAAGCAAACCCTATTATGGCACCATTTAGAGTAGTGAATATAAAGTAAGCCAAGCCTATTATAGTCATGAGGGAAATAATAAAATTCCTAGGATACTTTGTGAAACCATTTTCCTTGGTTAAAGGGAGGCCATTAAATATACCTTTGGATTTTTTCAAGCTTCAAATATGAGGATTTGCAAGGTTCTTAGCAACATGAGTAATGGAAATGTGTGCAACAAGAATTTTTGAACACACATGGAATCTCCTTGCCAAAGAAAGGGGCTTCATAATTTAATATGATAATTTTTCTCAGCTCTAGAAATGATATGTTTCCTTAAAGAGGAAGGAGAAACCTAAAAGGTAAAAGAGATGCTTAGGAATCTCAACACTTCCTTATGATCAACCCCCTTCTATCCATAGGAATTGAACAAATTGGGCTTGGCTAAGAATGATTTCCTATAACATTGAGTTTTATGCCACTATATATTTGACCTTAAAGCTTTCCAGAAAATATCTAGGCATTGAATATCCTAAATAATGTCATGTTTGTCCTCCAAGAGAGTGAGAAAGGAGTCATTAGAAAAATGACCATTGAATAGTTGGGCTATAGAGTTATGAAAAGTAGCACCTTTAATAAGGTTCCATGAAATACTATTAGCCAAAAGATATCCAAAGGCTTCCATAAAAAACACACATAAAGTAGGAGCTAAGGGGAAAACATGAAAAATTGAATGAAAACACCCAACACCCTCCGTTAAGTTTTACATTCCTCACAATAAAATTTTTTGATTGAAACAAACAAATATATATAGTCTAAGCTAACATCATTTTACTTTTCTTTAAGTTCTCCCTCAAGAACATCATTGGCTCGAGTTATACAAGTCCACACTATGTGATCATTTTTCTTACAATAATAACATTCATTTTTATTTTTTAATTATTATTACCTCATGAGTATAATACATTCTCATGTTGAGAATTAACTTTTAAATCTTTTCCATTTTTCTTTATTCTTCTCTGAATAGGGCCAAAATCACATCTTCTTGTGTTTGAGAAGTTATCGAACAACTACCTTCAAAAGGCTGATGTAATCTCCATCTCAACACCAAGGGCCCACCACATTATGCATCGCCAAGGAAAGACACGTGGCGCTCACCCGTGATATCACAATCAATAAACACCTTGCATCTTTGTATCATGCAAGGGCGGGCAACCATTGATCTCCACCATCGACATTCGTGTTCATTCATAGTAGTCACCAGCACTGAATACATAACCGTCAAGCAACTTTTCATCAAGATTATAACATCACTGTCGATTTTGAGCACGTGCATCTCAGAGCCGCTTTAGTAACCTGTCATATAATGTATTAAAACTCGACATGAATATTAAAGCACTTTGATTAATATTAATGTTATAATATTAGTATATTATATAACAATATTATATTACATTATATGAATTATAATGATATATTTGATATATTAAGATTATATATAATCTATAGATTAATAGTAATTATATTAGATTATTAATATTATTGGTATATTATTAATAATATTAATATTTTATTAGATTAATAATAATTATAATATTGTTAAATCATTAATTATATTACAAATGAACACTGCTTTCAAATTCTTAGCTTTGAATGAATGGTTGAAGCACCAATGTTGAATGTTGCAACTCTAGTAGGCATGAATAGAAGTAGAGGAGATTGTTTGGGAGAATATTTTTTTCTAGTGCTAGGTTATGTGTTAGGTTATATAGGGTTAGGTTATATAGTGTTTGAGCCTAGCCTCAAACACTACAATTAGGGTTAGGTTATGTGTTTTCTTTAGGGTTAGGTTTGGGATTAGGTTTATGGTTATGGTTAGAGTTTAGGGTGATCCAAATCATAACCTAATCCTTTTTCTCGAAACCTTAACCTTGACCCTAACCCTCACCTTTATCCCATCTTTATAACCCTAACCACAACCAAAACTCTTACCCCAACCCTAACCCTAATTACCTAACCCTAAATATTTTTTCTTTTATTAATTAGTTGCATTCACTCTAATAACCCTAAACCTATCCCTAAACCTAACCCTAGCCCTATCCCTGGCCCTAATCCTAACCCCAACTCTAAGCCAAATATAAAAACAACCCTTAATCATAACAATAACCCTAAAACTTAATTCTAGATATAACCCTAATACTATAATCCCTAATTGTAATCCTAAACCCTAACCCTAATTTCATATCTAATCCCAACCATAACCAAAACTCTAAATCTAACCCTAACCATAAAACATAAACCCTAATCTAACCCTAATCCTAACATTATTTTTCCTAACCCTAACTCTAAACCTAACACTAACCCGAACACTAAATCCTAACCCTAATTAAATACCCAATCATAACCCTAAATTGTAACATGATCCTTTGAATTGGATACTACATAAAAAATTATGTGTTACAATCATTGCTTCCATTGTTGGCATTTTTACATTGGGATGCATATATTTTTAAAATCAACAAAATCTTTTAATGTCTTGCCAAAATTAATATTATTAATTGTAATATCAAACTTATAAACATGTATGCAAAATAAGAACATAAATAAGAAATATATGGTAATAGTTTCTTCAAAAAACAAAGTGATGTGGACTACAAGGACTATAAGATATCCACAAAAGAGATCTACATTGAAAATATTGTAGGGAAATTCAAGAAAATACAATTGGTAGATGCAAAGCCAAATAAATGTGAAATTGTGTACTATAATGATTTTAGAATATACACATAATGGATTTGTTGAAAAGGTTTTAGAAACTTTCAAACAAATGCAATTGGTAGATGCAAAGAAAAATTCCACAACCTTCACCAAAATCCTTATTGGTTTCCTTAATATGGGAGATTTGGAACAAGGTATAGACATCCATCAAAGCATAATATGAAGATGAATTTTTTCAAATGTTGTGGTTGTAGATGCCCTTTAAAATTTATACAGAATGTGGAAGGATAGACAAAGCTTGTGAACTATTTGACAAAATGTCTCAAAGAATTGTAATCTCTCAATTTATTTTAGTGTCTATTTTGTTATACCCCATGTCCCAAATTGGGTATAACACAATAGACACTAAAAAAATTTGATAGATTGTTATGAGGGCAGTGATGAGACTTTTCTAATTAGAGTGTATTCCATGAGATTACAATTATTTGAGGGATTGTGTCAAATAGTTCATGAGCTTTGTCTATCCTCCCACATTTTGCATAGATTTCAAAAGGGCATCTACAACCACAAGATTTGAGAAAATTCATCTTCATATTATGTTTTCCTTATGATTGGTTGACTCTTATACTAAATTAATATGTTCAATTTATGTTTCCTACTTGATCTAACTATCCACAAATGGCAATTTAATAGTGGAAAGATATGATCCTACTTTGGTATAAATTGTGTATGCAATATCAAGGTATGAATTAATATGTTCAATTAAGAGATGTTAAATGAAATGAATAAAATTAATGTAATGTAAATAAGGGAGACCAGTGCCTTATTGGGTAAAACGGAGTCAAATGAAAGCCTTTAATGAATGGTTTCTATCTAGCAAGTCCTCTAATTGTTTGTCATATAAATATGAGTTTACAAATGGTATAAACATGCAAGAGTGTAATTGATAAACCCTACTTGAGGAAGAATATCAAATCTAATTATCTGATTCTTCTTACTGATCCGAATGGCATTCCAAAATTACTGTAATTTATTGAAAGGAATTTTAATTCTTCTTTAAAGAATCCACTAAACCAAATCACACAAAAACAACAAATGTGTACTAATAAATCGAATATATACTTGATACTTCAATTTAAACAACCAAGAAACATCATATTGGAGATAATCAAATAATCGCAAGAATCCAACAAACAATTGATACCAGAATGAAGCCACTAAATCAACAGTCTTTCATTATCTCCTTCAAAATTCATACATGCAACATAGTCTCCTTGAATGTCATCATTTCTAAAAATTTAATGCTTACAACAGTCTATCCTATTCTAATTCTATCTTCTACCCCTTTACATTTATCCAACAACAGATACTTATACATCAATTTGCAAAAGGACGTGCCTTTTCAAAAAGTTTTAAAGCATAAAAGGTTTAACAAATCCACTATTAACTAATTTTTGTTAAGCCACAAATGGACTCCAGACATATGCTCCATATAATCCTGGTGTTCATGAGTGTCGGCATCTCCCAATGCATCACAAATCACAATCTCCATCATTATCATTCGCTCATTTTTCTCACATGTTGCATCTAATATCACATCTTTTGCAGGGGCTATCTCCAACATCCCTTGGAGTATTGTTTTGCACTCACTTTTCCATGTAGTCGCTTCCTTCATTTTCCCTTCATCATCACATAACTTGGTCAATCTATCTTCAACAACCTCTGTCAATCCCTACATATCCCCTTGTAACTCCTCAAAGAAATCCCTGTGCTTATCCATAATACAATTGGCATTTTCAATCTCTTCATTACTAGGAGTGTCCTATTCCAATTCCTCAATTCTTTCCTGAATTCTACTATCCACTCTCCTATGTTCCTTTATTGCATCTATGTATTGTGAATGTTTTCCCTAGAGTTTATTTAACCAAGTGGTTAAAACAACCTACCTTTTTTTTATTATTGTAGCAAATGCATCCATTCTCCCTTGAGAGTATGTAGTTTACCCTTCCCAACGGTATTTTTTCTGTGAACTCTCACCTTGAGTGAGCATCCTTGTTGGTTCTGTTACAACACCTACCAAGTCATTCAAGCATTCATTCTCTCTCAACATCCTCTCATTATTGGTTTTGTACATCTCCCTTTCCCTTATCAATGCTTGGATTTGGGCTTTATTCAACTTGGCTATATTTATCCCAATATCAGCAGTCACTATAGGATCAACCTCCCCAACCTTCAGGGTCATGACATGTCTGAATGCCTTTTCAGTATCAATAACAATTGATTTCTTGTGAGGAGGATACAAGGCCCAAATCATCAATGTTTCATCATCAGGATTGTATCTTGATCCTATGTATACCTCTGTCACCTTCTCTATACTGAGCTTGTGGGTAGCATTGTTATCTTTTAAGAAACTATCAAAAACTAATGCAAAATTCATATCCAAACCTAGAAAAATCATAACACCTACCTTTTCGAGAAGCTCCCTCCCCTTTTCAGGGGTCATGTCAATCATCTCTTTGTCTACTTCATCCTTTAAGATTTTTAACAGTTGATCTTCATTCCTTGGAGTGACATTGTCAACCTGTCCCCTTATCTCTTTCCCTTTTTGCTTATATAAAAATTTCTTAAACTCCGAGGTCTTTATAAATTCATCATCTGATATGAAAGACCTATAGTCTTCATGTCTTGTATTTACATCCATGGTTTCCTCAACATCTGTTTCTCTGGAAACATAGGCATAGTCCCGAGTCTTCATTCTTGAAACTTTCTGAGATGAGATTTATGGCCTATCTATTTCTGAAATCCCCTTAATGGAGGATAACAAATCAGCATCCACCAAATCCTGATTATGTTTTTCAATCATAATTTCAGCTTCCTCTGCCTCCAGGTTTTTGATTATGTCATCAGATTTAAAGGGCACATGATGGTATCCTCCAAAATTTATTTTTTATCTGGCAGAGTGAATATACCCTTCTGGATCAAATTTCTTTCTCATTGGTGCTCTTCTCATGTTGTAGTGCAATAATTTGTCTAGAATCAGATCATAACCTTCCTTGGCTAATACAGTGAAATCACTAAAACACAATGTACTGGGCATAAAAGCCTATTTCTCATATGAACTTAAGTTCATAACACTGGAGCAATCCATTTGCCTAACAATTTCTAGGTATACAATTCTATTTAGGACAGTTCTGGGTAGAATGAAAGGTGTATCCTCAAAGCCATAAACCTTAATCATTGTGGCATTCTCTAAGTAATACCAATCCCCCTAGTTGTGGTTAATTGGTCCATTGTAATCTCTAGGCCTAAGAAACCTTTTTACTTCTTCAAATAAAGAATAATCACAAGGATGGTTAAAAATCTATACAAGAGTTTCACAAAGAATTCTTCAAAATGCAAGAAATTTGAATTGGCAAACCAACTGTCCCAAACAGCAGTCCATAATTGAACAGGCAATGGCCTACCTTCCTTGTTGAATTGTGAAATCCTCAGCTCCTTGGGCCATAAACCTAACTCTTGTCCAAAATACAACACAAAGTGCCTCAGTACTGAGTAATTTCTGAGATGGAGAACAACACCACTCTTTATCACCATCAAACCTACATCTAGCTCCTTAAAAACATGTGCAACATAGTCAAATGATCTGGAATTGTGATACTAAATGTCTGCAGCAATCACCATGGGCACAACTACCATATGCTCAAGTACCTCCATCCCTAATACCTGTCCCACTGAGTAGTAAGTATATTTTAGGTAAGGTTCGAAGAGGTCTACATGAAAGGGTGGCCCCTCACTATCTTCCATTGGAGTAGGTTTGCCATGACACCTAATTATGTGCAGAGGTAACCTCCACCCTTTATAAATGGTGTCCATCCTTCTGAACTCACTATCGAGCTCTTCAGTCACTACTTTCTCATTGCATATTCCCTCCATTCTGAAAACCTCAGCAATTGCATTCTCAGATACATGTATCAATGGATTCCCTGACAAATCACATATAGCTTTGTTTTTTGAATCATAGTGTCCGACCAACAATTTTACCAGCTCGACGTCAATAAAAACATTAGGGCACACTAATTTCCCTAAATTGAGCCTCCATGGATTGCATACTGGATCAAAGCGATTTCTCCTATGGTAATGGAAATTGAATAACTCATAGCCTCTAATCGGAGTCCAAACATCACCTATAAATTTGCATTTCTCATCCAATTTGTCAACTTCTACTTTGAGCTGTGCAAAACGCCTAGCTCTAGGTCCAAAACCAGGTAACTGGTCTATGAGGTCTTGATTTAGCTTCCTTTCAGTACCTTTTGGTTGCAACTTAGTCTTTTGCTTTTTTTCTTTTGATTGGCTTCCCTCCTCGGGTTTTCTTCCCTTTAGTTTTCTTGAACCAGTGCCTTCCATAATTCAAATTTTTATGAATTCTGAGAGGACGAGAAACTTACTATAACTTTCTTGCAAACTCAAGCCAGGTGAATGCCCTAGTTGCTCTACTGGTTCCCTTGCTCTACTTCGCTTTGAATTACGTGAAACAATGATTTCAATTCATCATACCCTGATATGCAAAATCTCCTACACTTCGTGGCGCCATTAATGTCTTTACTGAGACATGAATGCTGCAAGTTTTTTTTTTTGAAATTCTCGCTGTCACATCAGGGCTTATATCGGCAAGACATTTCAAATCTCTGGTCGATCCGCCTGTTCAACCTTCACCCATCCACCAAGACGTCTTGCAGTTTCCCCGACATCACAAGTCTCCCTGATAGTTTCTTTCCTTTTTCTTTTTATGTCGCCATGACTTTCACTGAAACAACTATCGCTCAGACTTAATGAATCAGGCCAACGGTTCTTTTCCTTACTCTGAAAGTACTTTGTCTCACCGAGATGTTTACTTTATCGACTTATGTCACCGAGACAGAGCAATTTGTTTTGCCGACATAATAATACTCGCTGTGATGTCTCTTAGATCTCCCCGCTGTGACATGTCTCACTGATACACCTCTTCTTCGGCAAGACAATGAGCATCATCTTCTCAATACCCTTTATCTCCACATGCTCAATTCTGTCGGTATAACCCGAGGGGTCGGTAAGACTTTTATGAACTCTTCCCGACATCGTTTGTCTTATCGATTGAGTCCTCCTTTTGCTTTATCGGCAAGACCAATAGCGCTTCGTCCAATGTTTTGAAATCTCTCTCTGATAGATTTTACTTTTCTCCAATTGGCAAAAGGTAACTTAGCTTGATATGACCTCACATCGTCACACCGATACCTTTTGTCTTGCCGATAAGTAATACAAACCCACATTCTCCTAGTGAATAACTTTATCGGTATGACCCGTCTGATGTCTTGCTGATATATTGAAGATATGTATATTATCATCAATGAGACCTGCATCAACTTATGCTGATATTTTCATATGTTAAATATTTAATGCCATATGAATTTTATAGGGCTTTATGACAAAATTTTAAAATGGATTTAGATAAAAGATGCTATGTGGGGATTTTTAAGTCTATATTATGAACCTTTTGGGAGACTAATAGTCATGAAGGGTGAATGAAATTGCCAAAATTTCACACTTCCAACAAAGACCATGCTTCTCGACACCCTTTATCTTCGTATGCTCAATTCTGTCGGTGTAACCCGAGGGGTTGGTAAGACTTTCCGAATTCTCCCCGGCATCGTTTGTCTCACGAAGTGAGTCCTCCCCTAGCTTTATCGGCAAGACTAATAACGCTTCGGGTAGTGTTTTAAAATCTCTCTCCGATGACCAAAGTCTCTCCGATAGACTTTACATTACTCCAATCAGCAAAAGGTAATTTAGCTCGATGTGACCTTATATCGTCACGCCTATACTTTTTGTCTTGCTAATAAGATATACAAACCCGCATTCTCTTTGTGTATAACTTGATCGGTGTGACCCTTCTGATGTCATGCCGATACATTTAAGATATGTATATTATCATCGATGAGACCTGTATCAACTTATGTTGATATTTTCATATGTTAAGATTTTAATGTTAGATGAAATTTATGGGGCGTTATGGCACAATTTTAAATCGGATTTTGGTAAAAAATGCTATGTGAGGATTTTTATGTCTGCATTATGAATCTTTTTTGGGAGACTAATAATCATGAAGAAATAATGAATTTGTCAAAATTTCACAGTTCCAATAGCATTAAGGTTTGATGTTTCATGACAGTACTAGCATTTGAGTTATAATGATATATTTAGAGCTCATGGCTCTCCTTTGTATAAACATATCACAATTTTGAATAATATAATCAAGGGTTATGGCGTTCATCTCATTGTTATGGTGTGTATGAATTCCATTTTTGCTTTAATTCAAAGAGTTAATTAAAATGCTTGGATGGAGTCATAGATGGATATGTTTGTAAAGGGATTTGATAAGAAGTATTGAGTTAGGATAGAAATTGACACTTTTGTAATGCAATATTGTCAGAGATCTTATATGTTATGTGTTTGAACCTGTTATGGAAATCTAAATATTTGTGAATTCGACTCCCCAATAGTATATGGCACTGGCCTAAATTGTATGTGTTTGTAAGGTTATGTGTTTGTTTGTCTTTTACGCTTTGTGGCGCCATTAATGTCTTTACTGAGACATGAATGCTGCAATTTGTTTTGAAATTCTCACATCACATCAAGGATCACATCAGTAAGACATATCAAACCTCTAGCTGATCCACCTATTCAACGTTCACCCATCCACTAAGATGTCTTGCAGTTTCCCTAACATCACAAGTTTCCTCGATAGTTTATTTCTTTCTACTTTTTTATCGCCATGACCTTCACCGAAACAACTATCACCCAGACTTAATGAATCGAGCCAATAGTTCTTCACGTTACTCCGAAAGCTTTTCATCTCACTGAGATGCTCACTTTATTGACTTATGTCGCCGAGACCAAGTATTTTTTTTCTGACAAAATGATACTCGCCGTGATGTCTCTTAGATCTCCCCGCGGTGACATGTCTCACCGATATGCTTTTCCTTTGGTGAGACCTGTGCATTGTCTTCTCGACACCCTTTATCTTCATATGCTCAGTTCTGTTGGTGTAACTCGAGGGGTCGGTAAGACTTTTCGAATTCTCCCCGGCATCGTTTATCTCACCAAGTGAGTCCTCCCCTTGCTTTATCGGCAAGACTAATAACGCTTTGGGCAGTGTTTTAAAATCTCTCTCCGATGACCAAAGTCTCTCCGATAGACTTTACGTTACTCCAATTGGCAAAAGGTAATTTAGCTCGATGTGACCTTACATCGTCACGCCGATACTTTTTGTCTTGCCGATAAGATATACAAACTTGCATTCTCTCTATGTATAACTTGATCGGTGTGACCCTTCTGATGTCTTGTCGATACATTTAGGATATGTATATTATCATCGATGAGACCTGCATCAATTTATGCCAATATTTTCATATGTTAAGATCTTAATGTCAAATGCAATTTATGGGGCATTATGGCACAATTTTAAATCGGATTTTGGTAAAAAATGCTATGTGAGGATTTTAATGTCTGCATTATGAATCTTTTTTGGGAGACTAATAATCATGATGAAATAATGAATTTGTCAAAATTTCACAGTTCCAATAGCATGAAGGTTTGATGTTTCATGACAGTACTAGCATTTGAGTTATAATGATATATTTAGAGCTCATGGCTCTCCTTTGTATAAACATATCACAATTTTGAATAATATAATCAAGGGTTATGGCGTTCATCTCACTGTTATGGTGTGTATGATTTCCATTTTTGCTTTAATTCAAAGAGTTAATTAGAATGCTTGGATGGAGTTATAGATGGATATGTTTGTAAAGGGATTTGATAAGAAGTATTGAGTTAGAATAGAAATTGACACTGTTGTAATACAATATTGTCAGAGATCTTATATGTTCTGTGTTTGAACCTGTTATGGAAATATAATTATTTGTGAATTCGACTCCCCAATAGTATATGGCACTGGCCTAAATTGTATGTGTTTGTAAGGTTCTATGTCTATTTGTCTTAGCTTAGAGCTTGCTGCCAAATTGCAAATTAAATGACTATCTTAAGTGGTGAAATGTCATTGTAATCATCTCATGTCCAAGTAGTTGATACTATTGATAAAGGGCCAATTCAGTTCAATATTATCCTATTTTGTTGAGCTATTAAATGGGATTATCTATTAATGGTTAATGATTGTTTATAAATTCAATGCAGAGATTGTAAACACATTGAGGGATCACCCTCCCGGGTCTTGTAGAGCCCAAAGTGTAGGAGGTCTTTTAAAATCCTTGTCAGTTGGTCCAAGTCCTCCGAGCTGCCCTTGATTGGAATTGGCAATTCCATAGGTAGATTAGGAGATAAACCTGGTTCACATTAAAAAACCACCAATAGACTAAATGGGACATAGCTGATGCGGTTGCATTCAATGCTATCTTACAGTCCAAGCACCCTATACAAAACAGTGAAGAAGAGGTTAAGGCAACTCTACAAGACTCTGCCTTCAGTGAGGAGTATGAAACTCTAGCCATATGGGCATTGACACCCAAGGGCAGAAAGCCAAATGTAACTAATATTAGCCTACACCTAAGGGGAGGGCTAATCATCAAGAGAGCTTCTAATATTTATATCTGTTTCATAATGTAAAACAAATATAGGTGGATAGGAGAAAGATACAATACATAGTTTGCAAGGGAACTTTCCTTTAAAAGACTCACATGCATGTATGAATTTTGATGAAGTTAATGAAGATTTCTGAACTTGTGGCTTAATCTTGGTATCATCTATTTGTGGAATTATACAATTATCTGGTTGTTTCCATTTTGATGCTTTTCTGTTGTTTAAATTGATATATCAAGCATATATATATATTCAGTTTACCGATACACATTTGTTTTATTTATGTGATGTGATTGTTTCGTTCTTTCAAGTAAAGATTAAACCCTTCTAGTCAATCACAGTAACTGAAGAGTATTAATTGGATCAATAAGAAGAATCACATAACTAGGATTGTCATTCTATCTCAAGTAGAGTTTGTCAGTCATTTACTTGCACATTTATACAAGTTATAAGCTACATTTGTGTGCCAAACACTTTGAATTATTGCCATCATAGATTACACTTTTATAGATCTTCATTAGACTCCATACACCCAACAAGGCAGTGGTCTCATGCTTTCATCTTTTGGTTTATCCATGTTATTTTTTACATCTGTTAATTGAACATATTCTAATATAATTCAAATATAGTTAAAATTAAAAAAATCATAAATTAATTATCTAACCACATAAGTCAAATATAATTCTATCAAGAAATTAATATCAAATAGATAATACAATCAAATAACTCATACAGTTTAGTGTCATTGATCTTCTTCTTCATCCAACTCTTTGTCTATATCATCCAATCTAGATTCAACATTGTAAGGATTGGTCATATCATCATCATCATCATTGATATCAGTTTTGATAATGTCATCATCCACACGGATATCATCTTCATGAACATTAACTCCTACATCATCATGATCTAATTCCTCCTCTTCGACATCTTCGTCAGGCACATCATCAACTAACTGTTGATCCTGATCATCATCTACATCATCTTCTATTTCTTCAGTATCTTCTTCTTCCACCACATTATACTTTACTAACCTTCCTCTTGGATCATGTCTAACAACATATGACCAACCCACTTTACCTGGAACCTCTGAGTAAAATACTTGCTCACATTAGCTTGGAAGAACATAGGGCTCATTTCCAGCTCCCTCAAAATACCTTGTATTAACCATGGTAAATCCATTAGCATGTTCAATAACAGTTCTCTCGGGATCATTTTCATTCAATCGTAGCCTATACAATAGGATGATGAACAAAACTAATTTGAAGGACTTAAAGTCACACTCAAGTATATCATCCAAAATCCGATAGTATTAATTTTCTGAGACTTCTGGATGTATGTCACTTCGAGATGAAACATTAGTCACTTGGAAGACTGCAGTTATCCTAGAATCACAAGTTTTCTTCATGTCATCCAACTTTTTGATTCAAAATTTACGACCATTGCACCACATAGCCTTGTGGTGTTTCACCTGCAATATGTCAAACATGTAAAACTTATTGCAATATTGTCAGTTGATAAACATATTTATTCTTGGCCGAATGTATGCAAAGAAAAAAATCTCAACATATGTACATCAATATAATTGAAAATAATTAAATTATATGGGTGATTAATATATTTATACATACCTGTTTATCTCTTAAACTATATGCTAAGTCAATTTCCCTTGGTGTAACATTGGAATCTCCATTACAATGAGCTTCTTTAACCAATGAAGCCACACCTTCCCATGTTAATGCGCGACCAGATTGTTGACATCATTCAATCCATACCATCATCCAATCAAGATTGTTTGTGACGTACAAATGTAGTGCATCCCACTCTCGACCAACTATATCAAAAAAATTGAAATTCACAAATGACGTATAATTAGTTAATTACCACGGTATACGACCTTAATCTATAATTGATGAATATTGAAGATTAATAATTAAATAAGTACAATATACATAAAAACCAAATGTAAAATGTATTCTAATTAATCTCCATGATCATCTTATAATTACCTGTCACTTTCCTGAATCTACCTTTCCCCATTAGGTACTCCCCTTCGAATTTGTTAATGGACATGGGATCCCAAATGTAATCTACATGGATCTTTGCTGCAAACTTAGGAAGATATTCAATAATGTACACCATGGTCTAGTATACCATGTATCCCTCCACCATAGAACCCTCGGGATGTGCTCTTTATCTAACCAAAGCCTTCAAAAATTTCAAGTGCCTCTCAACCATCCACATTGACCTTGTGTGTACAGGTCCACACAATTCAATCTCCTCAACTTGGTGTATGAGGTAGTGTTCTTGTGCATTGAAAAATGTTGAAGGTAGACACTTTTGCATTTCATACATTAGATGAGGAATTTTTCTCTTCCAATAATTTATATCTTCTTTATGGATTGCTTTAGATGATAGCAATCTACAAGTGATTCAAGGCACAAATATATTAATGAGATTTAACAAAAATATACAATGAATTGAACAAATATTGCTACTTACCTCATGTATTTTCCAAGATCATATATAACTCACTTGACATTGTTGTCGAAGTTGTCTGGGAGAGATAGAGGTAGAATGTACTGCAACAATTATAAAATGATCTTTTCATTATTTTCCCAAAAGTAGTAAACATAATACACTAAAAAGTACATGTAGTATACAAATATATAAATAATATACCATACTAATTACCTTAATGAAGGTATGCCAATCATGCATTTTCATTCCTGACCCAAATTCACCTTTCTTTGTTATGATATTGTTTATGTTCGCAACAAATCCTATGGGAAATCAAATTTTTCGTATGACTTATTTTATAGCATTGCTTTGCTGCTCTATTAACAACCAAGGAAGAACACTTATATTAATTTGGTCTCCATCACTATTCAATTGATTGACATTTTTCATTGCATGATTGGCTTCCTGAATGTCACTACAAATTTTGACAATTTTTTCTTTGTCATGCCTTCCATCCAATATTTTCCATAACGTTTCTATCATATTCTTTCCGATATGCATTGTATGAAACAAATGCACAATTTGTAGCTTCTCATAGTAGGGCAACCTACTAAATTGTCTAGGATAACTTTTCAGTCCCTATGGAAGCCGACCATTAATGCGCTGACAACCTTCATGAAGCATATAAGTTAAAAAAATTAACAATGACAATCATTGTCAATTACAACATGAGTAAACACAACACAATATAATAATATAAATTCAAAACATATCATATATGATAGATAAAAAATTTGATCCAATGTATAACCTTGACGATTAATTCTATTATATTCCAACTTCCATAGGCGAGGTGTCATTCTTCATGGTTTTGATGTAGTCTCTTCTTTCCCATTGAAATGATGTTTTTCAGTAGTTCAATACTTATGATTTCTATGGAGGAAGTGCCTATACTCATCAAACACCTACTTTCCTAAACTTGTTCAACAACAAGATTTCATCTTTGGACCACGAATTGGACATGCAAATTTTCCCTTTGTTTGAAGACCTGCAAATTATCATATATAATTGGATTAAATATGTCAATTTTTATAATTATATATAATGAATAGATTATTTAAAAAACATGCATGATATTTACTTCATAAAATTAAATATCGTTAAAGTCATGTAGTCGAACATTATAACATACCAGAAAAATGTGTTAGCCCTGGGGCATCATGAATTGTCCATACAAGCATTGCATGAAATTCAAATTGTCTTTGTCCTATTGGTCTAGATACATCATACATAGTCATGCCATTCCATAAATTTACTAACTCGTCGATAAGAGGCTCAATATATACATTCATATCTTTAACTTGGTACTTACCTAGTTGAAAGAACATAAACATTACATAATTATTATAACCATTTTACTCTAATATATATAAATTCATGTACATTACTATTAAATTAAAAATATATAAGTCATTATGCAACAAATAAGACAAATATGATGCTACTACGTTAAAGAAAATTGATATAAACAAATACCTGGAACAATCATTGCCAACATTATGTGCTCCCTCTTTATTGACATCCATGGAGGAATGTTATTGTTGATAACAAAAAAAGGCCACACCGAGTAAATAGTCCTCAACTCTCCAAATGGATTGACACCGTCCGCTGCCAATGAAAGCCTGAGATTATGAGGTTCTTCTTTAAAGTGTGGCCATTTTTCCTCCATGTCCCTAAATGCAGAACCATCTGCAGGCATTTTCGAAGAATGTCATCTCCACTTCTATTTCGTGCATGGTAATCCATAAATTGCACTAAGCTTTTGCACCTAAATAATTATTGCATACAGGGAATAATGGGAATATAATGAAGAACCTTGGGAGACACCTTTTTTGTTAGTTGATCTGTTCGATATCTACTGATATGACATTCTGGGCATTCTGTTGCAAATTCATGTTGTTTATGATATATAATATGATCATTGGGACATGCATCTATTGCTTGATACTCCATTCCAATATCTTTCATAATGCCATCTCGGTATGAGCGAGGTAAAATATTTGATGGTGGTAACAAAAATTCACCAATCAATCTACAACAAAAAATAATTTCTTAATATAAAGAATATTAATGATACATACGCCATCCTTTATTTACTAGCGATGAACTAACAACAATTAAAATGGATGAAAAAAAATGACATATATGACATACCTTAACATCTATGAGATTGCTATGTTGGATAAACCATTCATAACCTTCAAGTTCACAAACAACAATACAACAGAGAGAAGAGTTGTTTGGGAGCCTTCATAAAGGAGCTCATATGCCTTCTCAAGTACAGGTAAATCATGAACATCATCAAAGTCATCTCGATCAACATGACCAGCTGTGCCACTACATGTGTCATGGATCAATGTATTTGTACCATCATATTCAATTGTGTTTTCTAGCTCATGATCATCTTCTTCCATAGGATCATTAACTTCATCTTCGATATTCACAGCTCCATGTTCCTCCGCTTGCAAAACCACATTCTTCGGGCTATGATAATCCATATCATGTGCCCTAGGGCACCCCACCTTTATAATAATGGAAGACACAAATAAACCATGATCATGATCAAGTGATTTTTTATATATATATCAAGTGTTAAAACAATATAAACATTTACAAATTCAATCAATATAAACATATATAATAAACAACTTACCAATGGATGATAACCATTCCCCCCTTCAACGTGACCATGCTACCTACAATGTTTCTCAGCTATTATGATTAAAAGTCTTCTTATCTTTAAGCCCTTGCAATTATTGCAAGGACAATAACATTTCCCATCACCCATTCTTTTCAATCTAGCCCACAATCTATCAAGTGACTCTTCATTTTGTTCTGGACTAATATTATCTGACATGATTTTTCTTTACCAAACTTGAATATTTAGATCTTCAAAAAATATCAAACTCACACTCCAATAATTTTTAATTATACACAAGTAACAATATATAATAATTATGATATTTTACACCAAAAGAATTCGGCATGCAACCACACCTACAAAAGAGAAGATAGTCTGAAGTTAATGACCCCAAAAAACACTTTAAAATGCTAATTTCAGAAATGATTAAATTATGATTTTACTATTATTTCCAACTGTTAGACTCCTAAAATCAGAATATTGAACTTGCACAACAAAATCTAGAAATGAAATTCTCAAAATGCAGCTTGAGTGAGGTTATAGGTGACTATGTTCATATAAGGATTTGATAAGTAGTATTGGGTGAGAATATAGATTGATGGTATTGTAAGGCAATACTATCTAAGATTTTATATGCTATGTGTCTAGAAGATAAACTTGGTTATAAGTAAAAAACAACCAACATCTTTGATATTATCTAGATATGGCTACCAAATCTATTAAAAATTGATCATTAGGGTTAAAATTGAAACCTTGCAAATATAATCTTTGTCCAAATCCATCAAGAATTTTCCATTAGTTATAAACAATTCCCTTATAAAGAACTTGTGGAGTCAGGTCTAAAATCTGGAAATGAAATTCTGAAAATGCACAAGACTAATAATGAAATTTGATGAGATGTGTTGCTTTAAAATAAGATTTTCAAACCTGGAAGTCCAAATCTGATTTCACAAATGAATTATGGAAAAAGACAATGACTAACCTCAACCTGGCGATATCTTCTTGAGTTTCTTCTGATTTTCTCCAAGAAAACTATCGAGCAAAACACTGTCGCAATAAATAGTCGAGCTCATTTTTATTTATGTCCGCCACAATTTAAATTTGCATGCAACCACCCTTGCAAAAGAGAAGATAGTTTGAAGTTAATGACCCCAAAAAACACTTTCAAATGCTAATTCCAGAAATTATTAAATTCTGATTTTACTATGATTTCCAACTGTTAGACTCCTAAAATCAGAATATTGAACTTGCACAACAAAAATCTGGAAATGAAATTCTCAAAATATAGCTAATAGGCCTCAACAATTAAGGCCTACTCAAGACTTTGTGAAGTCACTGTAAGGTTTCCAGGCCTTACCTGATGATTTCAGCAGGAGGATTAAAGAGTTGGTAAAGAGTTTTGATGACTGGAGTGACACATCTTTACCAGATATTTTAGATGCCCAAGGAAATGTTAGATCACTGCAGCAATGGCAGGACAGGGTAGATGAAATCATCAATGCACAAATCAAATTGATTTGCGATGAATCGGATTATGACATGCTGATGAGTAGTATGGATAAAATCATTAACACTAGCACATTTTTGGAATCTTTTGAAAGGGAGGAGAATCAAGTAGCAGTAAAGTATACACCTTACAATGCCAAGGTAAATGAGGTGGTAAATTTTAATTGGCCAATGGATGAGGAATATCAAGGATGGGTAGAAAAGTACTAAACTGAACAAGAATAGGACAAAGTCTACAACCGACAGTTAATAGCTCAGCGGTTATGGTTATAACAAATTTGGGCTATGTCTTGGTGGCAGTTTTGGTGCAAGTTTTCAAAGTTTGGCAAATGCAACAGTTATTCTCCAATGGACAGGATGAACAAGAAGATTCTCCAGAGACTCAACTGTTGTAACCAATTTTTGAAATGTCATAAGGCGGTCCAAGTGACCAGTGACAGGTGTATTTTTGGTCCGATACTTGTTGCTCCTTCATTTTCCCTATAAGAAAGATTTCAGGACCAAAAATATGGGTTAGCAAGTTAGATATCTTTAGGTCGAGTCTAACTGAAGTTGCAGAGTGAATTTGTAAAGAGCCTGATATTATAGTGAAGATACTATTCTTAGGTTTGGTGTCATTCTGTTGTAGGTTTTAGTTTCATGGGTACTTAATTTTCAAGACAGTACTAGCATCTGAATGAAAATTACTCATTTCAAGGTCATGTATCTCCATTGTATGAATATATTATTATCTTGAATAAAATGATCAAGGGTTATTCTGTTCATCTCACTGTTCTGGTGTGTGTAATTCTCATTTTGGCTTTAATTAAAGGAATTAATTAAAATTCTTGTGAGATTATAGGTGACTATGTTCATATAAGGATTTGATAAGTAGTATTGGGTTAGAGTATAGATTGATGGTATTGTAAGGCAGTATTATCTGAGATTTTATATGCTATGTGTCCAGAAGATAAACTTGGTTACAGTAAAAAACAACCAACACCTTTGATATTATCTAGCTATGGCTCCCAAATCTATTGAAAATTGATCATTAGGGTTAAAATTGAAACCTTGCAAATATAATCTTTGTCCAAATCCATCAACAATTTTCCATCAGTTATAAACAATTCCCTTATAAAGAATTTGTGAAGTCAAGTCTAAAATCTGGAAATGAAATTCTAAAAATGCACAAGACTAAAAATGAAATCTGATGAGATGTTGCTTTAAAATATGATTTTCAAACTTGGAAGTACAAATCTAACTTCACAAATGAATTCTGGAAAAAGACAATGACTACCCTCAACCTGGCGATATCTTCTTGAGTTTCTTCTAATTTTCCCCAAGAAAAATCGTCGAGTGAAACACTGTCACAATAAATAGTTGAGCTCATTTCAATTTATGCCCACAACAATTTAACTTTGCAGGTCTGTCAAAATTTTGGCAAAAGATCTTCGTTGAAACATAGACGAAAAAAATGGTTCGTCAAAATTCCGACGAATGTCGAGGTTAAAAATTTTAAAAAATGAAAATTCGCACAAGTACCTGATGATACATCTGATTATATAGCTTTCGTCAGAAGGTTTTGTCAGAAATTGGGGTCAAATGAGTTAGTGATTTATTTCAGGCACCCATTCAAAAGGCCACATGAGATGCATTATCATCCCAGTCTATAGAGGTTATGCTCTACAGGTTTTGACGAACCACAAGGGTACTGGGGAGTCAATTGCTGGTCCGCAGGAAGTTCTGTAATGCTAAGCTTTCCTTAACATTAAAATTTATATACCGGTTGGACGTCGCTTGGCTTTAGCATTCCCGATTTGAGTCGCTTTGGGGTGAGTAATTTTTCTCACCAAAGCAAGCCCAATTCCTAGAGTCAAAAATAGTTTCTTTTACACCCAGGATCGCACAAGTGTGCAAGGGGAGAGGATACTTCTATTATTAAATAGGGGTGACATAAAATGGATGGGTCTGGTTTTCTGATCACCTAGTTTGGACAAGGTGAGAGCATAATCACGTACCACTCCAAACACAATCAATCTATGAACCCCAATCCTTTATACCTGCATTAACACAACAAACAAGCACATAATTAGATCAATATGCAAGTTAAAACAAGGATTCCCCATGAAATCCATTTGCAATGTTTGAATAGGAAATAAAATGAAGAAATAAACAAATATAATAACGAAATCCTAATTAAGCATGCAAACTCTTGATCCCATGGGGGAATTGGTGCCAATTTGTGTGTAGGAAATGGCCCTTTCCCAACTCCTTTGTGTGATTGTTGATGATTTGATGAGTGATCCACTTTGATGAAGATTCAATCAAGCTCCATGATGAAAAACCTGCATAACCTAGCTAAGAACTTGATGAAATGGATAATTTTTGAGGATTAAATTGAGTATAATAAATTTACTCAAAATTGTGGATGATAGAATGAGAGGAAGAGTCTCTCACTTATAGATTTCCAAAATGGAAGAGAGAGTGGAAATGAGAAATATGGGATCATTCAACATCCAATGGCCAAATTCCACTTGTCAAGATGTGAATGGTTGAGGAATGAGCATATTTTGGTCAATGTGCATGATAAATGCCATGAGATTCAAATTTGAAATTTGAATCTCACATGTTGGAGGGAGAAGGAAATGGAGTTAATGTCACTTGGCTCAAGGCTAAGGACATGTAAGAGACATTAAATGCTTTGTTGGAAGGACTAAGCCTATTTAAATTTGAATTCAAATTTGAGAGAATATTCCTCTTTTATGCCATGTTCGAGAAAATAGATGAATTAATAAATCAATTAAATTGATTTATTGGTGCAACTTGCAAAATCTAGAGGATTTTAGTGATTGAGATTAAATTAATCAAGATTTGATCAATTTAATGAGGGATTAGATGATTTGACAATTTGACTTAAATTGATGAATTAATTTAAATCAAGATTGAGAGGAATTGATTAATTAAATAAATGATTTTGATTTATTTAACTAAGTGGGAAAATGTTAGATTAAATCAAATAAGGTTTAATTTATTTAATTTAATAAGAGGACTTTAGAAACTTTAATCAAATAAAATGATTTATTTAATTAAATAGAAACATAAGGTTAATTAAATTAAATTGATTAATTTAATCAATGGAGGAGAAAGACTTAATCAAATAAACAATGATTTATTAAATTAAGAGACATAATATGATGAAAAACTAAGAGTATGATTCTGGAGAAAATGTTGTTAGTAATCAGGATCAAGTGTGCCAAACCAAATTGTACATTTTCCATGTTTACATTTTGCCCCTCTTTGAAGCAGTGTACTTGTTACATTGATTCACAGAATAAACTGCTGTGATCAAAGTTCAAAATTTTCTTTATTTTTTCAGATGCCCCACTGTCGCCTCAGCAAAAGGATTATTCTGATATATTGCCCCCTTGAGAGATCGAGATCGCGATAAAATGCGAGAGGAGTGGTTCTATTGATCAGAGGACAAAAGATAATTCTTTGATGTAGACAATTTTGATGATGTGTATACAGTCATTGACCATGGGTAGCCTCGTGTATATTTTGAGATCTCATACCTACTTTAGATAGAAATGTTAGTAAAGATAGAAGAATAAGATGGATGGAAGGAGGATCCAACAAGCCTACATTATGAATGATGATGATGATTATTTGCTTACCAGGAGTTGGAATTTTCAAAGAGCCAATTACTTTATGTTTGATAACACACATAGGTATGATGCATCAAGTTATAAAGGACTAGGATGGCGTTGTACCTAGTGTGATGGAATTTGACTTATCAATCAGATAGGAGTATTCTTATTCACACTTAGCATGCATACTTCATTTAGGATGTACTTCAGACAATCTAAATATTTCGGGCCAAAACATAGGAAAGCAAGCTTTCCCATGTGGTCAACAAAATATCTAAAACATCCTCTCCACAAACCAAATAAAGTACATATGACTAAGTTATTTTACATGTGTATCCCACAAGCATAGTAGATAAAAGAGATAATGATCACTGCCCCATTCCTTTCTCTCCAAACTTGTTTTGTTTAGGAATCATCGAGAGGTCCTTGGAATGAGCACAAAATAAGATAAGTCAAAAAGACCAAGATAAAGTAAACAAACAAGCTGATGTTCTTCGTACCACTAGCCAAGGCTAAACTACTGCGAGGTACCTAATGCTTATGTCCATCGTGGGAAGGATTCATCCTAGGACATGTTGTGATCAGGGTTTTGATGAGACTGATTGGGTGATAAGCTATTGATACTCTGAGTTAATTAACTTGCTTTCTTACTGGCTTAGACTTTTGAGACTCTAACGATTAGGGTGTTCACTTTTGAACTTGCTAGACTTGATTATGACTGACTCACCAAAGGATGAAGGCGATGATTGATTTATTAGGAATGAGGCAATCGTGGGTGAAAGCGAGATGAGATGGATGCACCATTTTGGATTTTTTAGATATTTTGAGGCTATTTTTGGTATTTTCAAGATTTATGACGAAGAGACTAACTTAAAGACCTATCCTAGGGGTCTCGAGAGCTGATCTGTAGATTAGCCTTACCTATGTTATACACATAGAGACCACATAATTCTACTGACCTAACTCAATGATGAGATAAATGGGCAAACAAATTGCCATTTTATTGCGACAGACGCCTAAGCACTGACCTAAAATGTCTCGGGGGATGATCAAAGATCAACCTTGCCTACATTCAAGCTCAAAGACGACGTAGTTCAGACAAGGTGGAAGATTGACAAGACTCAATGATGACATTTTTGAAGATTTTATGAGATTTTCGACATGTTTTGGATTTTGAATGATGAATTTTTTGAATGTTTGTGGACTTTTTTTATGTTTAGAAAGGTCACAAGAATATACACAAATCCGATCCGATGTAGGTATAGGAACATGCCCCCAATGTGGTGCGATAGACTACTTCAGTGAAGGTAGGACAAACTGATCTTAGGAATATGCAAAGTAGTACTATGGTGGAATATGGTATGGACATTAACTCAGGCTATGGTATAGATGTGAGCGGATGGGTGGGTGGATGATTAATGAAATGTGATGGAATCCAAAATGTGAACCCCAATCCTTTATACTTGCATTAACACAACAAACAAGCACATAATTAGATCAATATGCAAGTTAAGACAAGGATTCCCCATGAAATCCATTTACAATGCTTGAATAGGAAATAAAATGAACAAATGAACAAATATAATAATGAAATCCTAATTAAGCATGCAAAATCTTGATCCCATGGGGGAGTTGGTGCTAATTTGTGTGTAGGAAATGGCCCTTTCCCAACTCCTTTGTGTGATTGTTGATGATTTGATGAGTGATCCACTTTGATGAAGATTCAATCAAGCTCCATGATGAAAAACCTGCATAACCTAGCTAAGAACTTGATGAAATGGATAATGTTTGAGGATTAAATTGAGTATAATAAATTTACTCAAAATTGTGGATGATAGAATGAGAGGAAGAGTCTCTCATTTATAGATTTCCAAAATGGAAGAGAGAGTGGAAATCAGAAATGTGGGATCATTCAACATCCAATGGCCAAATGCCACTTGTCAAGATGTGAATGGTTGAGGAATGAGCATATTTTGGTCAATGTGCATGATAAATGCCATGAGATTCAAATTGAATCTCACATGTTGGAGGGAGAAGGAAATGGAGTTAATGTCACTTGGATCAAGGCTAAGGACATGTAAGAGACATTAAATGCCTTGTTGGAAGGACTAAGCCTATTTAAATTTGAATTCAAATTTGAGGGAATATTCCTCTTTTATGTCATGTTCGAGAAAATAGATGAATTAATAAATCAATTAAATTGATTTATTGGTGCAACTTGCAAAATCTAGAGGATTTTAGTGATTGAGATTAAATTAATCAAGATTTGATCAATTTAATGAGGGATTAGATGATTTGACAATTTTGACTTAAATTGATGAATTGATTTAAATCAAGATCGAGAGGAATTGATTAATTAAAAAAATGATTTTGATTTATTTAACTAAGTGGGAAAATGTTAGATTAAATCAAATAAGGTTTAATTTATTTAATTTAATAAGAGGACTTTAGAAACTTTAATCAAATAAAATGATTTATTTAATTAAACATAAACATAAGGTTAATTAAATTAAATTGATTAATTTAATCAATGCAGGAGAAAGACTTAATCAAATAAACAATTGTTTATTAAATTAAGAGACAAAATATGATGAAAAGCTGAGAGTATGATTTTGGAGGAAATGTTGTTAGTAATCAAGATCAAGTGTGCCAAACAGAATTGTACATTTTCCATGTTTACACAAGCAAAGTTATTTAACCCCCTAATTAAATCGAAGTGAGACAAGCAAAGGTTCTTTTTAAAACACCAATGGAAGTGTTTGATAATCTAAAACAATCACAAATGGTTTTAAAATAAAAGTCTTAGACAATCAAACCTACAAAACCACTTGTTAGTAGTCTAAATGGATGTCTTGGACCCACGAAAATTTAGAGCATTTTTTTTTTCTTGATCCAATTTTCCCTTTGAAGTTCCTACACATTCACAAAACTAAAAACCAAGCCAAAACCCTAACAAGATAATTGATCACTAATATTAGAGGGTTAGCTAGTCTAAATAAATCCAATTTTTGGAACTATTTTTTACATCAAAAGTAAAAAAACAGAAAATAGACCCTTACTAAAATTCAGAGAGCTTTCTAGAAATGTAAAGAAATCCGAAAAATTTGTTGTTTTGCGTCTAGAATTAATTTTTTTTTTATCAAAAATGATAAAAAAAATAATTAAAATTTCAAAACAGGTCCAAAAAATCTGATTATTTTACTAAAGGTTCCTGACACCATTCCAAAATTGCAAAACAAAATTTGTGAACAAATCTACAACCGTTTGTGAGATATAAGCAAACCTTTTTGAAACACTAATTTTGAAAGTTTTGTCTAATTATTTTGCAGGAAAATTAAAAACATAAAGAACAAAACCCTATTGAAATTAGGAGAGCTTTCCAAAAATGTAAAGAAATCAGAAAAATTTGCTAATTTTCTCTTAAAGTTGATTTTTCATGAAAATAACAAACAAAATTATAAAAAATTAAAAATAGCTCCAAAAATTCTGATTTTTGGACTAGAAGCTCTTGATATTGTCCCCAACTTGCAAAAATATTTTTTTTCAGAAAATATACAGCCGTTTGAGAGGTATGGTGCAAAACTTGCAACAAAAAGCCAACAAAAACTGCAACAAAAAGGATCCAACTCCAAAATTCCTCAAAATTTGTCAAAATATGTCAGGTTCACCAATGTAACTAAGAAAATTTTCCTAGGGTTAGCAAATCAAATGAAAAACATAAAAACCCAAAGTGATAATGAAGTGCAAAGGAATAAAATGAAAAGAAATGAAACAATTTCACCAAAATGTCTTCATCCTCCATGGCTGACCTCCATTATACCTTCTCAATTTGCTGAAAATATGATGTTGCTTTCAGATTTATGATAAATGCATGTGACAAGAAGATATTGGGCACATAAAATGAAGTTTGGAGAATCAAATAAGAATTTAAAATTATTTAATTCAAAAGTGATGGGGTCGTGTGATAGTAAATAATTAATTTGAATTATTTACTAAAAAGAGAGAAATTAGAAAGTGGGACTATTTTAAATAAATAACTTTATTTAAAATGAGCATAGAAAAAGAGGTGACAATAATTAAATAAATTAAAGAATTTATTTAATTATAAGAAGACTTTTTAAGAATTAGTGACATATTAAATAAATAAATAAAATTTATTTATTTAATAATCAGGAAGACGTAATGGACAAAAATAATTAAATAAATTAAGAGATTTATTTAATTATAAGAAGACATTAGACAATTAGTGACACATTAAATAAATAATTAATAATCATGAAGAATAAAAAGATATGAATTAATTAAATAATTATGAATTATTTAATTAATAGTTGAAAGTGACTTAGAAACATAATTAAAATGTTATAATTATGTTAGGATGAAAAGTGGTAAAATAGAGCTTGCAGGCCTAGGTCATTTTTATGTGTCTACAGGTTGTATTTATAAAATTAATAAAATATGGAATATTTTGGATGTTGGATTTTACCTTCACTAATGATCTTTCTAGAGTAAATCTAGTGTTATTTGTGGAGTGTTTTTGTTACACCCCACCTTTATTTTCTAAAATTACTTTTTACTTTATGGTAAATGTGATGATGAAATATGAGACTATGAATTATGGAAAGATAAATTCTTTGATGAATTTATGCAATATAATGTTTCTAAATTTAAATGAAAGGCTGATGAATATGTAATGATATGATTATGATGCAATGTGATGTTATGTTTTTGCATTTGAATGAACTGCTAAGGAAAATAAAAAGATATGATTATGATGTAATTGTTTACGATTAACTACTTGGTTGTTTCTTGAGTGGATTTACAAGAACGTTTTTGCACACCCTCTAGAGGGTGAGGGAGAGTATCACTCAGGAGAAGGGTAAAGTTAAGAGTTCTCTAGGAATACCATCTGAGCTTAGCATTGGTCAAGTGTGGACTTTGTTTAACCTAAGCATGTCTAGGGTTATTAGTAGTGTCTTGAAGGTAAGTAAAATCTCAAGGTCATTTAGTCATGTTATTCTCATTTTGCTTGGGTTGTAAGTAATTTAGAGTTTTTGGTAACCTTTTCTTGCTTAATATATAAAGGTATATATGGATATATATATAGATATGTGTGTGTGTGTGTTGTAAAAGGAACACATATGTATATATATATATGCGCTCATATGGATGTATGTCTATATACATATGTGATAGTTATATACCGATGTATCTATATTTATGTTCACATGTATATATATACATGTGTATTAAAAAGAAGAAAATAACACACATATATATACATCTATAAATGTGTTATATTCTAGATACGTTGTTATTTTATGTTATTGATATTAATATACATGCTAAGAAAAGTATGGTGGATCTAATCACATTGGTTATTTACGAGTTCATTGTTTGATGCTGATAAAACCATCTTATATTGGCATGAAATAATGACAAGTATTTATGCTACTTTTAAATGTTTTAAGTGGTTATTTAAACAACGAATTTGGGAATTTGGCTCAACTCTATGAATAAGAGGAGCACGTTTACTTTTTGAAAGCTGGGTTTATCATAGTTTTATGCCAACCTCAAACTATGTTTGGCTACACCATGGATGCCACGAAGGTGGAAAGTATTTATTTAATTGCAATTCAAGATTCTATTTAATACTTATCCGTGGCATTCATCATGGGAGTTTAGCTTTGGAAGCCACTTTTAATAGTTGTTTGAAGCTAATTAAAACATAGAGTTGGTCGTGGCTTGATCTGGAGGGGATAAGATATCTTGATGTCTATTTTTCAACCAATCTTTGCAATTGTTTCTTGCCTTTGAGTGGATGTGGGTTTTGAGAGTTGAGTACAAACCATTTTTGTATGATCTTTTACTATAAGTGAAATCAAATTAAGTTACAAGGGTGAACCACAAACTTGAATTTGGCATGTGAGTGGGTGCAAAAAGATGGGGGGAAAATTGTGGCCAAAATTTTAAAAATGTTTTGATAGGCTATAACACGAGTGTGTTATAATGCGCTTGCATTATGGCTTGGTGTGTCGAGCCTAAGTCTCGGCTACATTGAGCCTATTCCTCTCTTGCATTATAATGCGAGCATAGAATAACGCGCTCGCATTATGAGCTATTATAACACAAAAAAAAAACAAATCAAATTCATTTGTATGCTGACTATTTATTTTGCTGCCCATGGACAAAAACCATTCTCTTGTGCACTCGCATTTTGGGAGGAGATAATTTTGTGTTTTTTTGTCAATTTGTTACTATTTCATTGTCAGGATGTTGCCACATCGATGGGGAGGTCAAATAGGTAAGGATTGTTTGTTTTTTGTTGTGAATTTATTAGTTTTAGGTTGTTTTTTATATTCATTTGTTAAATTTTTAGGAAATGTTAATGATACTGGAAACCCTCTTCAAAATCTTCAACAACTAGAGCAACAACAACATGAAAAAAATCCTCAAATTCAACAACCGCAAAAACAATCTCCTCCACCAATCCCTCAACATCCTCTTGGCACTCAACAAAATTTAATGCAGGTAATTGAAAACAATAAAAAAAAATTTGAGGAGTTAATCACGAGGTTGAACAATCCAACAGACTCAACCATGGAGAGAAGAACACTTGAAAATTCACTTAAAGAATTGTTAAAACATGTAGATGTTGGGGATACGAGATGGGTATGTCATCATAGATTAGACATATAAGACATCAGTGCCTTAGTGATTTTCATTTCAAATCACATCAAAGACACAAAAAACTATGCCATAAAGCGGAAACAGGCACAGTGGATCCCCCATTGATCTTTTTGAGAAAAGTAAATGCATAACTAATAATAGATTCAACACAAGCATAGATTCAAGAATGTAGAATTAGACAACCATGAAAGAAAAACATATGGACACACAAATTTACGTTGGGAAAACCCTTTCGGGTAAAAATCCCACCCTCCAAAACACTCTGCTCAATTTGTATTATTCAACAACAATAGTTACAATACAATTTCAGAGCTATGCTCTTTAGAAGATTACATCTTGTCCATCTGGAGAAAAATAGGCAACACAAAATACAGAATCTTCACACAGTTACAATGTATTCAAATGACATAATATGTAGATTCCCTTCAGCTCCTTAGTTGACTATCACAGCCAGCCTCACGACCAGCCCAGCCTCTAGGCATCTTAGGTTCACATCTTTGCTGATATGAGAGTCTAAGTGTTCACGGTTATTCTGCAATATGCAAAACCACTCAAACACTCTCAAACTCTCTCTCTTCGCTCATCATCTGTTCTTGCACATGAGATTACTTTATAATCTCTTACCATGTGCCTACCTGTTCTGCCTATTATTACAATCAACGGTCATTAGGATATTTCATTATCCCACCGATAAGCTTTCCATCATTCTCTGATAATGTGCACCACTTAATCAACATGCATCAAGCCATACAACATTAAAATGGTTGCAGATATGTCAACCTCCAAACCATTCATTTAATGCAGCCCTGTCACACTCAGAAAATAAAAATTCATCCAATCAGATCTTAAAGATCTTGTCACGTGTTTCCTTCGCATTCATTTGCTACTTTGAACTCTAGTCAAACTCGGTCAAGCTCGGTCACCTGAGCTTTGAGCTCATCCTTGCTTCCACCGCACTACCACCAAGCTTTGAGTTGCCAATCGCGGTATGGCGATGAGCCCATGTTGACCTGTTCTCTGCCTGCAACCACGCCATCGTTGGGCTTGGTTTTTCCCACCATGGTATGGTGGTCACTACTAGGTAGACTGCCATGGTCACTCCCGTGCTACGATGGAGGCCGCCAAGCCACCCCATAGTAGGGAAATGGCCGCCTTGGAAGACTGCTAGCGGTCATACCATTGCCACCACGGTGAGCTAGATCACCGCCCGCGATGGGGCGGTAACTGCCAGGCTTCACCGCAGATGGCATACCATAGCCACCATGGTCTCTCTGAACACCACCCACGGTAGGGTGGTAACTATCACTGGACTACCACCCTTCAACCGCCAGCGGTTTACCGCGCCTACCGCGGCTTAGAGAATAAGCCTCTGCAGTAGGGTGGTAATCGCCAAACCTGACCGACATTGTTACCACACCACCATGCCACCAATGAGCAACCTCCACAGTAAGGAGGTAAGACTGATCCACCACTGCCTTGCTCACCGTGCTAATGCACCACCTCCGAGGGAACCCTGTGGTATGGCGTTAACTGCCACATTGACTGTCGCCATTCACTGTGCCACTGCTAGTCCAGAAGAAGAACGCCGCGGTAGGGAGGTAACACTGCCCAACCGCCAAGCAGAGTGGCCCGCAGTAAAGTGGAAAACCGCTCAACCATGCCACCAAGGAAAGCTTGCAGCAGTATGGCGGTAAGGGCCAGAAAGAGGGCTCCAAGGCAAAATAGAAGTCCAAGCAAGGAAGATGAGGCATAAATTTCCAACAATCTCCCACTTGACAAAGTCTTACTGGCTTCCTCCAAAATGAAAACAAGGACCAATACCATGCTTTCATGCTCTAGCCAAGACACCTGCAATGACATCTGATAAATGTCCACCATCTCAGGCATCAGGTCAAAACACCCTCCACAGGAAAAAGGAACAAGCCAAGGCGAAATTGCACTAGTCTCCAAAACACAATAATCAGATCCTTCAGGTGGAAAAGGCACCACGACAGCAGCAACAAAGCACTCAAACATGAACACAGAACGAGAAACCAATCTCTAGAACAAGATAAACCATCAACTAGAAAAGCAACCACAAAAATGACTGCCCTCATCCAACTGATCAAACCCACACGATTGAAAAACTAGCACCCACAGCTCGTGCTATTTCATCCAATCACCCATACCTCAAAAGGTATGCACATCAGTAAACTCATGCCAACAACACAACCAGCCCATCAACAGTAGAATACGAGCACCATGTTCCAACTAGTCAATGAAGACAAAGCACATCTAGGAACTCCCACTGCATGGGTAATGCCAGATCTAAAGGATTGAAGGCAATAACCAGTCTACCAATAAAAACATATAGAAAAAATGTAACCATGTAGTACCAAAGGAATTATCCATAATGATATGCACAACCTGCAACATGCTGCTATAGGAACCATCTCTCTTAGCAGTCTTCCAAAATTCTTCCAAATTCATTCACACCCAACATAGGATAAAAAACAAACTTCCAAGAAGATAACCAAGAGAAAAGAGAGAAACAACAAACTAAAACATGTAGCATCCACCTACATACACTTCTAAATGCCAGCTGTGTCAAGAATGATCTTCTTCACATCCCAAAGGCAATGCCAAAATAACATCCAATAGTTCCATGGATGTAAGCATCTCAAAATAAGATCAAACTAACCCATATAAACATCTCTTGTCAGTACTCAAAAGCACAAGGAGATACACTATGTTGTCCACCTTCCATTATGAATCCTCCAAAATCTTAAAACAACAACTCAAGATTCATATCTATAAGATAAAGCATATAACATATTTGAAAGATATAATGGGAAATTACCTCCCAAATAAAAAACACTTCCGAGCAAACCAAGAGGAAAGAGATGCTCCTCCAAGATATACAAGCCACCATGACTTACCCAAGAGAAATCTCCTCACTGGTCTCTGTTGAACTCGCATTCAACCAAGGTGTAGGCTACTCAGAATTTCAACTATAAACAACAACATTCTCAAAATAATTCCAGCCTCACCTTATTCTCCATGCATCCATGAGCACCAACAAACTGTCATCTCATGCTAACTCCAATCTGCATTACTACACTTAACATGAAGTCCTCAAGCATATGACCAGAGTACTCAAAACATAAAGAAACCTCAAACCACTATCAAAGCTCCAAACCAGCTGAACAAGGAGCTTATCATGACATCATGATCTTACACATCCCCCTTAGGAGATACCATGCTTCAAGTGAATTGAATATGGTCTCAAGAGAAAAAAAACATGCCAAAACTCTAATACACAAGCAAGAGTATTCATGACATCAAGCAAATAAAATCTAAACCAGCATCACCTGTCAAGCACACCAAAATCTTAGCCAAAGACTACCAATGTCCTCCATGGATCCAAGATGCTGCACATCTTCAAATAGTGACCATGCAGATGCACAAGAGCTCTTCTGCAGCAATAGGATCTAAGAGTCCCACTAGAAGCATCTGCAACACCAAAGAAGATCATTCATCACCAAATGATGAATCCAAAGTCATTGCTAATGCTCCCACTAAATCGTGACACCAAGTTTTCCAAGCATCATGACTGATCACCTGCTGATCCAAAAAACCTCCAAGTACAATCGACAACATGTCCACCGAACAACAACACTGAACAACACCAAGATCACCAGATCACGCAATCCACACCATCACTATCAAAGAAGATTACACTAGCCAATGTATCAAGCTCTTCATGACATCGCAATTCACATGCTCCAGGTCCCCATAACTAACTATTCAGGTACTCAAAATTCCATCCAACCTCTCATCTCAAAAATAGCCACGCTAATGCACAAGTGACCACATACAAGGTCAGCTAACAGATCTGCACCACCACATAAGCAATCTCATGGATATTGATAGTCCACTTCTGAGTTGTCTCACAAAAACCATGTAGGTAAAGACAACCCATAACATTGCACAACTCGTAGATCCACTTCAATGAAGCCTATAAATCTATCATCACACTAGAAACTGCAAAATTGAGATCATTAAAGAGAACAACCCACGTAGACAACTTGACTCAAACACCAGATCAGTAACAGATCCGATTTCCCAATCATGTCCACAACTCAAGCACCATAGTCTAGGAAATCAACAAGCAACACTTCAGGAATGCTGAGTGAAAAACACATACCAACACTCCCATTCAGAGAAGACATCAAACCTCTTCAAAACCATGTCAAAACACAACTATCTCATCCAGTCACACCTCAAAAGCCAGGGTTTGGATAATAGCTTAATATCAGCTCCACAAACCACAATTTTTCCTTGACCATGTAAAAATTGAAAAACCACAATGTTTATAAAACACCCATGCACCTCTATATTCACTGCTCATCTGGATGACTCAGGAGTCTCCACACAACCATCATGATTAACCAGAACAATGAAAAAAATGAATATGCATCATAGAATTTTTAGGAAAATCTACAAAAAACCTTTAGAGCCAAAGACATGAATCTGAAACATGCGAGTGCAAGATACAGGTAAGCAAGAACAATAGGTCCATTTCAGACCAATTCCAAAACCACAACCATGCACAGGCATACAAGAGAGCTAGGGTATATAGAAGTTTCAGACCATCAACGATCAACTTCATAGTCTTTATGCAATCAGAGCAACAGAGAAACCGCCTTCAGTGCTAAGTCAGAACACCCAACACAAGCACAATACTCCATGGCTGAACAACAACACAAGCAACTCCATACCACTAGGGAGCCTCTCATACATACACCCAGTATGAAACCATGCACTGCTGCAACACAACCATAAGCATACCTCACGCCCCTTGCATCAGGATCATTTGTTTCCAACTAGGAGCCTCAGACCACATTGCCACAATATAATCAAATCCAATCTTCTCCAGCGTCTTTCAAGCTGCGTGTTGAATCAAAGAAGCAGGAACTTCCACTCATCGAAGGATCAAACAACAACAAATTCCTCCAGATTTCCTCAAACTTTCCAGGCTAAGAAATCTTCATAGGAGAAATGCCCAGAACTTCAGTAACCAAGAGAAGGCTTTCACACCACTTGTTGGTATCATCAAGCCTTGACCTCCCTTAACCATCTCTGATACCACTTGTTGGGGATACGAGATGGGTCTATCATCATATATTAGACATCTAAGACAATAGTGCCTTAGTGATTTTCATTTCAAATCACATCAAAGACACAAACAACTATGCCATAAAGCTGAAACAGGCACATTGGATCCCCCATTGATCTTTCTAAGAAAATTAAATGCATAACTGATAATAGATTCAACACAAGCATAGATTCAAGAATGCAAAATCAGACAACCATTAAAGACAAACATATGGACACACAAATTTACATGGGGAAAACCCTTTCGGGTAAAAAATCCCACCCTCCAAAACACTCCGCTCAATTTGTATTATTCAGCAACAACAGTTACAATACAATTTCAAAGCTATGCTCTTTAGAATATTAAATCTTGTCCATCTAGAGAAAAATAGGCAACACAAAATACAAAATATTCACATAGTTACAATGTCTTCAAACGACATACTATGTAGATTCGCTTCAGCTCCTTAGTTGACTGTCACAACCAGCCTCACGGCCAGCCTAGCCTCTAGGCATCTCAGGTTCACATCTTTTCTGATCTGAGAGTCTAAGTGTTCATGGTTATTCTGCAATATGCAAAACTGCTCGAGCACTCTTAGCCTCTCTCTCTTCACTCATCATCTGTTCTTGCACACAAGATTACTTTATAATCTCTTACCGTGTGCCTACCAGTTTTGCCTGTTATTATAATCAACGGTCATCAGGATATTTCATTATCCCACCAACAAGATTTCCATCATTCTCTAATAACGTGTACCACTTAATCAACATGCATCGAGCCACGCAACATTAAAATGGTTGTAGATACATCAACCGCTAGACCATTCATTTAATGCAGCCCTTTTGCACTCAGAAAATAAGCATTTGGCCAATCAGATCTTAAATATCTTGCCACATGTCACCTTCACATTTGTTTGCTTCTTTGACCTCTGGTCAAACTCGATCAAGCTCAGTTGCCTGAGCTCCATGCTCATCCCTTCTTCCACTGCGCTACCACCGAGCTTTGAGCTGCCAGTCGTGATATGGCGATGAGCCCTTGTTGACCCATTCTCTACCTACAACCGCACCATCGCTGGGCTTGGTTTTTCCCATAGTGGTATGGCGGTGACTGCCAGGCAGACCGCCACCGTCACTCCCGCGCTACCGCGGAGGCCGCCAGGCCACCCCACGGTAGGGCAGTGACTGCCCTAGCAGACTGCCAACGGTCATACCACTACCACCACGGTGAGCCAGATCATTGCCCGTGGTGGGGTGGTAACTGCCAGGCTTCACCGCAGATGGCATACCATGGACATTGCGGTCTCTTAGAGCACCACCTGTGGTAGGGCAGTAACCATCACCAGATCACCACCCTTCAATCACCAGTGGTTTACCATGCTTACCGTGGCTTAGAGAATAAGCCTCCATGGTAGGGCGATAACCACCAAACCTAACCACTGCTGCTACCATGCCACCGCGCCACCAATGAACAACCTCCATGGTAAGGAGGTAAGAACGCTCCGCCATCGCGCCGCTCACCGTGCTATCGTGCCACCTCCAAGGGAACCCTGTGGTATGGTGGTAATTGCCATGCCGAATGTCATCATTCACCATGCCACCGCCAGTCCATAAGAAGACCGCCACGGTAGGGAGGTAACACAGCCCAACTACCAAGCAGAGTGGCCCGTGATAAAGTGGCAAACCACTCAACCGCACCACCGAGGAAAGCTAGCAGCGATATGGCGGTAAGGGCCAGAAAGAGGGCTCCAAGGAAAAAAAGAAGTCCAAGCCAGGAAGATGAGGCATAAATTTCCAACAGTAGATGTAATAAAAAAACAATTAAGTGGTTGACAAGATAGGAGGAAGGTGGATAGGAATTTTTACCAGGATAAATTATCATATAAAGATGTAAAAGATCAAAAAATTATAAAATTAGATTTGTGCTCATTATTCATTGACCCACACATAAATCAAAATCTTGACCTCAATGTGAAGAGGTTTCTTATCCATTAGTGCCACCACCAAGGGATCATTTTTTTTTTTGTTGGGATAGGTGGTACATGGTTTTTGATTACCCACCATGCAACAATTGTGAAGTCCCACAATATTTCCCGAGGAAATTATACTGTGAGTTTATCCTGAACAAAATCCTGAATTATTTTGATATGAGGGAATTCTAGGGGAGAGGTGGGGGGTCAACTCAAGATAGACCCAGTGCACAATAGGATCCTAGGCAACAAGTGAGATGAGCTCTTGCTAGAATGGATCATGAGCACATTGTTATCCCTTCCATCGCAAAGGAGAGTGCCAAGGTAGAAAATTTGCATGATATCAACTCTTTGACCCAGAGTATCATCCAACATGATAGTCCTATAGTACAATGCCATTGAGGGGAGTCTTTGAGTGCTAGGCTTCCACCCCATTCGTGTCAGGTTTGTGGGATGAATTGTACATGTGACCCCACTGAAACTGAGGAGGTTGCTACACAAGATATGTCTATAGCTACGGAGATGGTGAGGGTAGCTGAAATTTTGAATGAGGCTTATGGCATCGATAGTCAGGTAAATATTGCCATGTTCATTGAATTTAATTTATTAAATTTCATTTTAAAAATGAAAGATTAACTAATTTATTTTTATGATTGTAATAAAATTTCAGGGTCACAATGTTGATACTGGATACACAGGAACTACACCTGCTTATTACTCCACTACATATACCATTGAGGTATGTAACTAGTAAACAATTATAAATTTATTACATGTTAATATTATTGTTATATGAATGGTATTCTAATATTTGATTTTGGATGTTGAATAGGCTAATATTGGAGGTTTCATGGGAACAACTCCTAGTGCCAATGGAGTTAGACAAACATTCATGTAGGTAATAGAATAAAGAGTTTAACTAATGAATTGTACTTAATAGATTTGTGTAGCTTATATTCATATTATTGATTACATTTCATTGTACATCTTTCACAATCAAAGCGTTACTTCACATTCCATAACTAATAACTAGATGTTGATAGATGACAAAATTTCAACTACAATATAGTTGTTTAGAAAGTCAACATAAGAAGTGATGCAATTAATTTACATAGCATACATAATAAATAGGAGCAGTTGCCAATTGCATTTGCTTGTCATGGCATTCCATGATACCACTTTTTATTGAGGCATCTTTTCAAACAGTTCACTGCCTTGTCTATGCTATGGATTCTTGGAAGAAATATATGAAAGAATAATAGTAAGCAATAGAATAGACAAGGCAATGAGCTGTTTGAAAAGGTTCCTCAAAGAAATGTGGTCTCATGGTGATGTCGATCAACGTGAGACCCAATTTATTTGAGGCATTTTTTCAAACAACTCACTACCTTTTCTATTCTACCACATTTTCCATACATATATATGAAAGCATTTTATCAAATGGTTCACTTCCTTGATGCTATGGCTAAAAGCCTATAAAAGGTGCTTTCCAAAAAACTATGGGTTCTTGGAAATTTTTTATCAAAGAATAATAGTAAGCAATAGCATAGACAAGGCAGCGAGTAGTTTGAAAAAATGTCTCAAAAAAATGCGGTCTCATGGTGATGGAATGCCATTTTCCATACATGTCTACCAAAGCATTTTATCAAACTACTTGAACTTCCTTGTTGCTATGGCTAAAAGCCTATAAAAGGTTCTTTCCAACAAACTATGGATGCAATAGTAAGTAATAGCATAGACAAGGTATTGAGTAGTTTGAAAAATTGCCTCAAAGAAACGCGGTCTCATGGTGATGGAATGCCATTCCATCACCATGAGACCACATTTCTTTGAGGCATTTTTTCAAGAAACTCACCGGCTTTTCTATGCTACCACATTTTGCATACATGTCTGCCAAATCATTTTATCAAACTAACTTCCTTGCTGCTATGGCTAAAAGCCTAAAATGAGTGCTTTCCAACAAACTATGGATGCTTGGAAAAGATCTATCTAAGCATAATAGTAAGCAATATCATAGTCAAGGTAGTGAGTATTTTGAAAAAATTCCTTGAAGAAATACGATCTCATGGTGATGGAATGCCATGAAACATTTGTTTGTAATGGCATTCCATCACCATGAGACCCCATTTCTTTGAGGAATTTTATCAAATGTTGGAAGTGGATACACCTCCAAATGTTCATAGGTCAATGGAGTTTTTTGTTTCATTTTCTATAGAATCCTTGATGCCCCTCACAGAGGTATGAGGTAGATTACTAAATTTCAATTTACATTCGTTGTTATAGTTTTAGTTAGTGAAAAATCAAACCATTATTGATTCGTAGTTTAATTTCTCTTTGGATGGTTTCTACAAGGCTTCAACATGTCTCAGCATGGGCACACGAACCTTTCCCTCGAGGAGAGTGATTGTCTAGTGGTGGTAAGTGATTATTTTGTTAAATATATCATTTTTTATAATGTAATTTCTATATATTAATGTTTTTACTTGTTATTGTAACAGATAAAACTTGACCAAGAACTAAACCCTAGGAGGAGCAACAGGAGCACTCCTCAACCTCAAAACAAATGAGTGAAAAATTTATCACCATCTTGTCGACAAGCAAAGGGAAAGAATTTGTTTCTAGGGCATGGATAGCAATGACTTTTAATTCCAGAGCCCTTTGTTGTATGCCTATATGGCACTTTTGTACATATTTTGTATTGGATATATTTGACATTGTATGCCTACATGGAATTCTCGTACGCCTATATGGCTATTTTGTATATATTTTATACTTATATTGACATATATTGATGTATTCCTACATGGATATTTGGTTAATACAAATATTTTTTTATCGATGGTGTCCATATTTTCATTATAAATCCACATTTCAATAGATATGAGTTACGTGTATTCAAGTGCATATTTTATAAATTATGTGTATACTTTATGACTTACGTGTTTTCCAATGTATACTTTACGACTTGAATTTTTTCATTATATACCTTGTATTCATGCATATACTTTGTATTAATTTATGTATACTATGTATTTGTGTGTATACTTCAAGGCTTACATGTATTTGAGTACTTGTGCTTCCCTTATTCACATCTATGCTTGACTTATTCACATGTAATTGATTAATTGGCTAGCCCTAGCATTGATAATTGCTGTCCTTCATGGTTTGTCTTGAATATTTATTGATTGATGCTAAACAAATTAATTAGTTGATGCTAAACAACTTCAATATTTCTAGGAATACTAGTAGAGTTAAGAACTACAAAATTGCACAAATTGAAAAGAAAAGATTAACTATAAATAAATGCACTAATTATCAACTTGATAATTGATTAAGAATGAGTATAATATATATATATATATATATATCAAGAGATGAGCCTTCTAGAATGGCAATTTCCAACTAGAAAATAGGAAAAGCATTCCCAATACTTTGAAAGTAATAATCCACCCAAAATTGCAATGAGAGATAAGGAAAATGAACCCACATAGGCATAACTATATAAAGAATAGTTCACCCTTCACATCTTGGTGAAACCATTGCCAAACTTATATGATCTTAAAGTTAAAGAAGAATTATGTTCTATGTAATATAGAATTAGTACCCACTTTGATGACCAAATTTTTTAACCATGGGCTTATCATGCTTTTTTAAATTTGGTAAGAAGGCTTATTTAAGATCCTTGAGCAATGCATTTCCTAATGCTCCCTTGTTCTTACATATCTCAATTCATCTTAATTCAAAGAGTTCCATCAAATGCTTCATATAAAATCAAAAAACATGTTTTCAATTGGTATTCCATGAGTTGTTTCATAAAAAGATTCCAATATATTTAATATTTTGATTGGAACAACTCAATTAAACAAAGTATACATAATCTTCATGACACTTGCAAAAAATAATATTCATAGTAGATGATGAGTAGTTAACTTCTTGACACATTATCATAATTTTTTTTATCTTGAATAGTATTTAAATTTTTTCACAACATAATCCTCACAACACATAATGAATTGTTATGTTCTTGATCCATCACCATATAAACACGTCGAAAGATGTATATGTTAACTTTTTGCAATATTATTTCCTATATAGGAAATGGACTTGGGAGAAAGCTTCATAATTTATAATACAAATAAGAAATGGACTTGGGTAAAAATTTTAGTTATCACACCAAATAATAAATGTACATGAGAGCATCACTTGTTTCTCTTAGACTCCAATTTTTAAGCATAGCAAATCATTTCAAATAAAAATGAAAAAATGCTTCACAACCTAAGTTGTTAATTGAGGAAAAATAAAATGTTTCCAAGTTCCATCATTGTACACATTTACATTTGATTGTATATTGTTGTAAGGGAAAGGAGGATAATTAAAAAAATTCTTGCACTTTCTATACTCAAGGATGATCATATGCTTTTGGTGTGGAAAACTCAAACTTCTCAACTATTGTGTGAAGGTTTCTCTTTTCGATTATTTTGAATGCCATCATAAGGGATCGAGCCGCTTGAACATAGCTCAGAGAAATTCGGCATGTTTGGGAGTGAAAAAGGACCATTCCTAGTGTAAACATACCTATCAGGATGTGTTGGAATAGTTCATTTGGTAACACGAGTTACAGAATGAAAGTTGCATGACTTTGTAACTTTACACTACCTGCATTTGACACATTTTACATCAAGTGAAAATTTGACACCACGGGAGAATGACTTTGAGATAACCAAAACCAAGAGATTTTATTGTAGAGGAGTCCAACACAATCTCGTAGGCTCAGACAAAGAGTTTGTAAGAATCATGGTTTTTGAGTAATAGCCCATCAAAGATTTATGCTCTTTTGCACTTTGAACCCTTAAGGGATCAAGCGGGTTGAACATAGCTCAGAGTGATTCAACATGTTTGGGTGCAAAAGAGGACCATTCCTAGCATAAACGTACCCATTTAGATGCATTGGAATAGTCCATTTGGTCACTTGAGTTGTAGAACGAAAGTTGCACCACTTTTCAACTTTACACTGCTTACATTTGACACTTTTTCCATCATATGAAAACTGGAAACCACGGGTAAATGACTTTGAGATAACAAAAATTGAGAGAGGTTATTGTAGAGAGGCCCAACATGATCCCGTAGCTTCAAACTAAGAGTTTGTAAGGATCATATTTTTGATTAATAGCCCATCAAATATTATTGCCCTTTTACACTTTGGACCTTTAAGGGATCGAGCCAGTTGAACGTAGCTCAGAGTGATTTGGTGTGTTTGGGTGCGAAAGAGGACCATGCCTAGTGTAAAAATACCCATCCGGACGCGTTGGAATAGTCTGCTTGGTCATAGGAGTTGCAAAATGAAAATTGCACCACTTTGCAACTTTACACTGCTTGCATTTGTCACTTTTTCCATCAAGTGAAAATTGGACACCACACGAAAATTTCTCCTAGATAACAAAAAAAAAGAGAGGTTATTGTAGAGGGACCCAAAGCGATCTCATAGGCTCAGATAGAGATTTTGTAAGTGTCACAATTTTTGAGTAATAGCTTGTGAAATATTGTTTCCCTTTTGCACTTTGGACCCTTGAAGGATCAAGTTGATTGACTGTAGCATGGAGCGATTCGACGTGTTTGTGTGTGAAAGAGGACCATGCCTAGCATAAAAGTACCCATCTAGATGCATTGGAATAATCCATTTGGTCACATGAGTTGCAAAAAAATATTTGTACCACTTTGCAACTTTACACTGTTTGCATTTGACACTTTTTCCATCAAGTGAAAATTGGATACCATGGGAAAATGATTCTGAGATAACAAAATCCGAGAGAGGTTATTGTAGAGGGGCCCAAAAAAATTTTATAGGTTCACATGGATAGTTTTTAAGCATCACAGTTTTTGAATAATATCTCATCAAAGTTTTCTACCCTTTTGCAGTTTGGATCCTTAAGGGATCGAGTTGATTGAACGTAGTTTAGAGTGATTCAATGTGTTTGGGTGTGAAAGAGGACCATGCATAGCATAAAAATACCCATACAAATGCATTGGAATAGTACGTTTGGTCACACGAGTTGCAGAATGAAAGTTGCACTACTTTGCAACTTTATATTGCTTGCATGACACTTTTTCCATCAAGTGAAAATTAGACACCACGGGAAAATGACTCTGAGATAAAAAAAACCAAGAGAGGCTATTGTAGAGGAGCTCAAGATGATCATGTAGGCTCAGATGGAGAGTTCATAAGAATGATAGTTTTTGAGTAATATCCTATCAAATATTGCTGCCCTTTTGCACTTTGGAATTTTAAGGGATCGTGCTGGTTAAGCATAGCTCGGAGCGATTCAACGTGTTTGGGTGTGAAAGAGGACCATGCCTAGCGTAAAAGTACCCATCTAGTCACATTGGAAAAATATGTTTGGTCACATGAGTTGTAGAATGGAAGTTGCACCGCTTTGCAACTTTACCAATTGAAAATTTTCCATCAAGTCAAATTTGGACACTACAAAAAAATGACTCCAAGATAACAAAAACCGAGAGAGGTTATTGTAGAGGTTCCCTACGTGATCTTGATGCCTTAGATGGAATTATCATGCCGCCCCTACCTTGTCAATCCTAATGCATTGGAAAGCTAGTGTTTTGTCAATAGAGATGAAAACCAAAATAGTTTTAAAGATCTATCAATGTGGGAGGAGTATATTCCAATTTTATAGAGACATGTATGGAAAAATTGGTAGCATAGACAATGAAACTAGTTGTTGAAAATGTAGGGGCAGCGTGAGAAAATGCCTCATAGAAATGGGGTCTCACGGTTCTCTACATCATCATGAGTCCCCATTTCTATGAGGCATTTTTTCACATTGCCCCTACCTTGTAAACCCTACTGCATTGACAAGCTAGTGTTTTGTCAATAGATGAAAACCAAAATAGTTTCAAAGATCTATCAATGTGGGAGGAGTATATTACAGTTTTGTAGATAAATGTATGGAAAATTTGGTAGCATAGATAATACAATCAACTATTTTCTAAAATGCACATGACCATGATACCCCATTTCTTTGAGGCATGTCTTCAAACAACTAATTACTTTCTCTATGTTGTTTGATAAAATTCTTTGGTAGACATGTATGGAAAATTTGGTAGCATAGACAAGGAAATCAACTACTTGGTATATCTGTTTGACAAAATACCTCAATGAGATATGTTCTCATGGACTAGAATTATTGCAAGATATGAACAAAATAGATTTTCAAGCATATACAATTTGTAGGTGTAAAACCAAATTTAACTACATTTTCCAACATCCCCCATGCCTATACCAAAATGAAAGCTTTGGAGAGTGGTATGCACATCCATAGTAAAGGTTTGAGAAATGATGTATTATTTTACTTACTTATATCTTTTTTCATATATATGTGTATAGAAAATGTGGAAGCATACACAAGGTAAGTCAATTGTTTAACAAAATGCCTCAAAGAGACGTGATTTAAAAATGTAATTGGCAAGTGTAAAGAATTGTGTAATTTAAAATATGCATTGACAAGATAAGGTTATAATGACAAACAAACAATGATCAACATTGAATATGAAAAATAAAAAAATCAAATCAAACCAAAATAGAATGAAAGAAAATGTGTAAAGACTTCACATACTTGAAAGATCGGAGTTTCGAATGGAGGAGTTCTACCCTTTTATGTAGCCTTTGCTTCTTCTTTCTTCAAACTCCTCAACAATTTGACTTTATCAAAATCTTGTTCCCCTCCAAAATTCAATTGTATATCACTCTTCAATGGAATTTAGACTTTAATTGATATTATATACCTTTCAATGTGAAAACTCTACTATTTCATGCAAAGGTGGTGGAATGTGAAAAACTTGCATGCACACTTCACAAAATTATCATTTTTTTTTTGTTGGAACACGTGCATAACCAAGAGAATATGCATAATTTGGACCTCGAGATCATGGTATATTGAGTTTTTATCCATTTTTAGAGCAAGACAAAATGTACTCACATTATAACGCACTCGTGTTATAACACAAGCACATTATATCTTGCTGAAATAATGGCCATATCTCTAATACTTCAAAATGCGCTCGCATTATGAGAATGTTGATTTTTAATGTTTCTTTTCTCTCTTTCTCCCTATCCCCAACCCTCTACCCTCTACCCTCTATCTCCCTCCCTCTCTCTCCCCCTCTCTATCAAGTCTCTCTCTCTCTCTCTCTCTCTCTCTCTCTCTCTCTCTCTCTCTCTC
>CM021110.1:399099981-399171398 GCA_007115665.2 Sequoiadendron giganteum | reverse complement strand
AACCATCAACCCTATAGGACCTCAACCCTATACCCTCAATTTTCAACCCTCTACCCTATACATTGGATCCTGAACCACCATATATCTCTATCCCTCCCTCCTCTTCTCTCCTTCTCTCTATCTCACTTATCTCTCCAATCATCCCTCCCTCTCTACCCTAATACCTCAACCCTAAACTATCAACTCTTAAATACTCAACCCTAAACCTTAAACCCTCAACCCTCAGACCTTAAACCCTAAACCCTTAAACCCTCTACCCTCTACCCTCTACCCTCTACCCTCTACCCTCAACCCAATAGAATCTACCCTCAACCCTTAAACCCAATTAAAATATCTACCCTAATCCCTCAACCCTCAACCCTTAATCCCTCAATCCTTAAACCCTCTACCCTATACATTGGACCCTCAACCCTATACCATCAACCCTCTACCCTCAACCTTAAACCCTCAACCCTCTACTCTTAAACCCTAAACCCTTAAATCCTCTACCCTCTACCCTCATTCCTATACCCTCAACCCAGTACCCTAAACCATCAACCCTATAGGTCCTCAACCCTATACCATCAATTCACAACCCTCATATATCTCTATCCCTCCATCCTCTTCTCTCCTTCTCTTTATCTCACTTCTCCCTCCATCTCTCCCTCCATCCATCCCTCCCTCTCTACCCTAATACCTCAACCCTTCCACCCTTAAACACTCAACCCTAAACCCTAAACCCTAAACCCTTAAACCATCTACTCTCTACCCTCAACCCAATACCCTCTACCCTCAACCCTTAAACCCAAGTAAACTCTATACCCTAATCCCTAATCCCTCAACCCTTAATTCCTCAAACCTTAAACCCTCTACCCTCTACCCTCAATCCTCAACCCTTAAACCCTAATCCCTCAACCCCTATACCCTCTACCCTATACATTAGACCCTCAACCCTAATCCCTCAACCCTATACCCTCAATCCTCCACCCTCAACCTTAAACCCTCAACCCTTAAACCCTCTACCATCTACCCTCTACCACACTAAAACCTCAACCCTCAATTCTCAATGATCAACCCTCAATCCCTCAACCCTCAACCCTTAAACCCTAAACCCCTATACCCTCTACCCTATACATTAGACCCTCAATGTAATCCTTTAATCATATACCCTCAAACCTATACCCTTAACCCTTAACCCTCAAACCTAAACCCTTTAACCCTAAACCCTTAAACCTTCTATCCTCTACCCTCAACCCTAATCCCTCAACCCTATACCCTCAACCCTATACCCTCAACCTAATACCCTAAACCATCAACGCTATAGGTCCTCCACCCTAATAACTCAACCCTATACTCTCAACCCCTATCCCTTTCTCTTTATCTATACATCTCACCTCTCTCTCCCTCTCTCTCTCCTACCCTCTCTAATTGTCTCTATCTACCCTCTCCCCTTTTCTACGTACTTCTTGCTCAATCAATCCCTACCTCTCTCTCTCGCTCCATCTATATATATCTCTCTCTATCTTCCTCCTATTCCATCACTCCCTTTCTCTCCCACTCCCTCTCTCTCCCTATCTCTCAGGTCTCTCCCCCCCACCCTCTCTCTCTTAGGTCTCTCCCTTTGGCACCCTATCTAGGTAACTCTCTCTCTCCCCCCTCTCTCTATCTATCCCTCCCACCCTACCTAGATAAGTCCCTCTCACTCCACCCTCTCTCTCTCCCTCTCTTAAGTCATTCCCTCCCACACCCTCTCCCTCTCTCATGTCTTTCACTCTCACACTCCCTCTCTCTCACTCCCTCTCTCTCCCACTACCTCTCTCTCATAATTCCTCTTTCTTGCACTCCCTCTCTCTCGTAATCCCTCTCTCTCACACTCCCTCTCACTACCTATCTCTCAAGTCTCTCCCTCTCACCCCCTTCACAATCTCAAGTCTCTCCCTCTAGCATTCTACCTACGCAACTCTCTCTTTCTCCCTCTGTCCCTCTCTCTCTCCCCCCTCTCCCTCCCCCCACTCTCTCCCTCTATCCCTTACACCCTACCTAGCTAAGACCCTCTCAACCGCTTCTCTCCCACTCCCTCTCTCTTATTCTCTCCCTTCCAACCCATATCCCTCTCTCAAGAATCTCTCTCACTACCTCTCTTTCTCTGGTATCTCCCTCCCTCTCTCCCTCCCACCCTACCTAGACAACTCTTTCTCTCTCTTAAACTTCTCCCTCCCTCTAAAGACATACATAAATACATACATACTTACATACATACAAGCATAATACATATATACACACAAGAATACATGTACATATGTACATAAAATCTTAAATACATACATACATGCATTGATACATACATACATACATACATACATACATACATACATGCATACATACATACATACATGACATACAAGCATACATGTCCATTGAAACATATAAATATATAAACATACATTCAATAGAGTATCATTTAACATAAAGTAAGACCTAACGTGAGCACGTTATAATGTGATCGTGTTATGTCTTGCTAGACATACCTTGCACAAACACAAAAAACCATGTCAAAATTAAGATGTAACACAAGCATGTTATAACACACTCACATTATATCTTGCTTTGGGAATCCCCAAGCCTTAGGCTTGGTATTTACCTTGGAATACCAATCCAAAGTCTCAGAGGGCCTTCCCAATGACCAAAGACATGTTTTTGTGAATTCTATAGTATTTCACATAACTAGGTTCGTGCTCACCATCAGGATTGCACGTGTTTCAATGTTGAACAAATCGAACACCTGGGTAATGTTAGGCTCTCTTTTAGCTATCCAACAATGTAATTTTTTTCGCTTTTGACAATGTTAAGCCTTTGATCTATAATTTCTTTTGTTTGTGTGTCTCTTGTTTGGAAAAAAATAGTGTTTGATCTTTTTTTTGTTATAAATTAACCGTTCATTGAAATTTCAAATAAATTACATTTTTAGAAACTAGACTCCATTCTACAATTTTTATTTTTTTTAAATTCAATTAATTTCCAAAATTTGTAGGGGTAGCATGACCAAAATTTTGTTTTTCAGGAAGTGTCCACTTTGAAAAATAGTAAAAAATCAAATATTCATTAAAAAATTATCAGAAAAATCATGCATCAACTAAATACTATTAGCGAATTTCTCACCGAAGTGATTTTAAAAATACTAAAAAAAAGTTCACCATGCTACGTTCCCACAAAAGTTGCTATGTTATGTTTTTCTGACAATAAAACACCAATTTTTGTGGGTACATCTTTTGAACCCCAACCATTTTCAAAATAAATTAGTAGTTTAGAAAGTAGACTCGGAGCAGTACGATCCTTGTTTTTGTTGCATCTCAAAATTTTGAGTGTAACTATCCTCAATTTCATGTCCAAGGTCAATATTTCCTGATTTCAGAAAAAAAGTGGCCACTTAAGCCCCCTTTTTGGCCCCCCATCTTTTTGCACTTACCCTTTCCTTATTCACCAAGTGTGGATAAGAGTTAAGGGGTGGGTGATATAAAAACTTTGTCAACCTCAAAGGAAGATCATTATTAGTTGAGTTTATAGATTCTCTAATCAAGAGAGACATGCAAAATAGTTAGTTATTGATGTTTGTGTATTATAATTTCTTTGTTTGCTATATTGAAAATGATGTAGAAAGTTGAGGTTTTTTTAAAACTTGTGATGGATAGTGCATAAGTGGAGTTTTTAATCATTCATGTTTTCTTGGATAGTACTTTGAGCTACACAATAAGGTTGAGCTTTGAGGTCGAATAGTTATTCTTGAGGTTCAAAACTAGGTAGAGTGGAAGCTTGACTAGACCATCATATCCTTTTGAGCAGGCAAGCTTTGCCTATATATTATTTTTATCCTTTAGCAAAAATAGAAACCTCAAGGAAATGGTTAATCTTCTTAGAGAAGTATGAGGAATCTTGTTATTGTACACGTTCTGATGCATGAAGAGGTTGCATAAAGAGTTGTATTCTGCCTTCTAATACTATGATAGTCTTTCTCTATTTTGAATAAAAGTTTCACTTCTTTCCATTGGAAGCTTTTGGGTGAAATGCAGTTAATTTATAAATTAAGTCTTTTTAAGGAATCTTTGTTGAACAAAACTTGAATTTCATTTTCTTGGTTGTTGATGAAACCAAGATAATATGTCTGATAATCAAAGAATTAGTAGAAATTTTGAAGCACGATAAAGTGCTAGTTCTTGAATAGAGATACCTAACTAGTGTAGTAGGTAGTTATTCTTTGTAATCTATTCCCGAGTTCTTGTTAAAATAATTTGTCATATAAAATGGAATCTTTGAAAAGATAGACCTCATAAATTGTCTAGAAAGGCTCAACCCTTCAATGAGTTATGTCCTTTAATGGAAAATGCCTAAATGGGGTATTTTGTATATGATGTCATTATTCTATATTATGACCAGAGATGTCAAATTATCCTCTTTTGTTGTCAAGAATACCAAAGGTCTAATTTTCAGATTAGTTACTCCCATAAGTTTGGTGAGCTTCAAAATTTTGTGGCAATTACCAAGACCCAAGAAGTTACATATAGTAACTCAGGAGTTCAAAGAAAGTATAAAACTAAAAAACTCAGTCGAGTTTTGACTAGGTGTGAATGGGGATCCTAGACCTTCACAATCATGAACAAACAACACAAAATTAGTCATTATACAATTCTAAATCAACATTCCTCCTAAGATTCATTTGAAACATGAAGAACAAGAAATAAAAGGAAGAACACAAATGAAAGCAAACTAAATCTTATTCAAATGCTCAAACTCTCAATCCAATGGGAGAATTGGTGCTATTTTGATGTGGAAAATAGCCCTTTCCCAATTCCTTGCAAACTTTGATGATCTTTGATGAAAATCCTCCATAACCTAACTATGAAAGATGAAATATGGATGAAAATGCCTAAGATTGTGGATCCAAATGAGCATGGTAATCTTACATGGATTGTGGATGATCCAATGCAATAGAGGAGGCCTCTATTTATAACAAAGAAGGATGGAGGACTGAAGAATAGGATGAATGTGGGATTAAAGATGGACCAATGGTATTGTGCCACTTGTCAAGATGCTAATGGAAAGAGGTAGAGCACATTTTGGTCAATATGTATGATAAATGATATTAGATTCAAATTTGAAATTTGAAAGTTGGCTTGTTGGAGGGAGATGAAGGATGAATTAAATGCCACTTGGCTCAAGGCAAAAGGACATGTAAGAGGTTTAAATGTCTTGTTGGATGTAAAAACCCTTTTGGAAGAATTTTTCAAACTTGGGGAATATTCCAACATTGATGCTTTTTTGAAAGTAATTGAAGATTTAATAAATCAATTAAAATGATATTCATGAGCAAGTTGCAAAATCTAGAGGATTTAATGAATTAGCATTAATCAGGATTTGATTAATTTAGATAGGATTTAGCTGATTTGACAATTTGATTTAGATTTTAGGATTTAAATAAATCAAAATGAGATGAATAATGGTTTAGACTTAAATAAATTTTAATTTATTTAATTAAAGAGGGTGGTGTTAGATTAAATCAAATAAAGATTAATTTATTTAATTTAAAGGAGATGACTTTAGAGATTAATTAAATAAAGTGGATTATTTAATTAAAAGAGGGATAATAAGATTAATTAAATAAAATGATTTATTTAATTAATAGGAGATGATAACTTAATCAAATAAATTTGATTTATTTAATTAAGAGATGAAATATGATGAATGTAATCGAATAAAGATTATTCAATTAAATTGATTAGTAAAGGAGATGATTCAAGACGAATTAGTGTTAGTGAGATCAGGATCATGTGCATGTATATTTTACGTGTCTACACTAGGAAGTCAATGTGTGTAAATTAAAAGCTTTTATTATGATTAATCATTGGTCAAACAGTTAGTTTGAGTTAACCCTAGGTCAGAATATGGTTATCCAAGTCAAGTAGATGTGGGTGAACAAATGAATTCACTCATAAGTAGTGGTTGAACTTAGTTTAAATACTTTAGCCAAAGTCAGTTCACCATGTTCCAAATTTTCTTAATTAATCAGAGGTGTCATACATAGATGGAAGGTATCCATAGTTGTTTAACAGAGGGCACAACATTAGAGCTCAGATGACAAAACTAAGAGGGTTCTTGACTATACCCTTCGTTGAAGGGAATAACCACTTCTAGTTAGGAAGGTGTGTGGGGGACTGTGGGTCCATGGTTGGAGGTAAAGCAGTTGGGTCATGCTCTCCCTCTTGTAGATGACATGCTAAGTCTTGGAAGATAAAAAATATCCAAATATGGGATCTTTGACATTGTACCTTTAAGCTAATTTTATATCTTATTTAATTGAAATCATTTAAGTTGAAAATTAAAGGTAAAATATTGTTTATTCTTTTTAGTTTGAAAAGCAAGTTAAGTTGTTATGAAATGTCTATATTCTCTGTTATGCAGTTGCATTTTCAGTTATTGTAAAGAAAATTTCAATATCCTATCTCTTTGATGATCTTAATTTATTTTTGCATGGTAAATAAAACCAAGTAAATTCTTTATAAAAGGAGGTGGTTGTTATAGTTTTCTATTCTACGCATATTTAATTTTATAGGTTGTGCAGTTGGACAATCTTGCTTGGGACCCTTTGACTAGGTTGCAACATAATTTACGTTAATTTTAACATTGAAGGAATTCCCTATGTGAAGCAGATGACTTGCATTTTGAAATCAATGATTGATAGTTGAGGATCTAAGCAATGAAAGAAAATTGGAAATATCTCATCCATTCATTATTTTTCATGTTTGATGATAAGAGATTTTACACTAAATATGATATTACAATGACCAATTTTTTCTTCTCATGTTTTGCACTTTGATCAAAGAGCTCATCAATTGGGATAGTGAAAATTAAGCGAGTAATTAATGATGGTAATAAAATTTATCCATTATCTAGAAAATTGGTGTCAAAAGCAAAAAATGACATGAATGAGAGATTGTTTCCATTTTCACCCAAAAAATTATTATTTGGTGCTTACCAATGGGTGATTGACCATGGTAAAAGATAGTGGAATTGCTTAATGATTTGCCTCTAATGAAAAAACTAATGTAATTATTAATTCAAGCCAATATTAATTTTCCTCACTTTTAATGTTTAATATGATTATATTTATCTCTTTGAGTTGTCTTGAATGGTGGATATGTGTGAATTTAATCACTACAATTACATTTCAACATGAGTTTTATTTTGTTTGTTAGGTAGTTGAATAAAAAAAAATTATATATATAATTAATTTTATTATTTTATATTTTTATAATATTAAATATAATTGTATTATATGACAATAGTGACATAGTGAGATTCTTAAGTTGTGGTGTTGTTGTTCTTTTCGTCAAGGTTCAAACTCCACTAGGTAATTGTTGAAAATTTATATTGGAAATGAGGTCCCCCATTTGTGACCTCATCAATTCATAGCTCTAGATCAAAAGCATTTTCCCTTTTTAAAAAGTAAAATATAATTAAATATTATATATAATTTAATGTGTACTATTTAAAACAATAGTATACGTTAATTATATATTATATTATATTTATAATAATATTTTCTTTTATAATATATATAATTATAATATAAATAAATATTTTTAAAAAAATGAAATGTATATTAGATAAAATACAATGCAACATAATATGCACATAATCTTGAGCTTTCCCTCTTCGGTTGATCCAAACAAAGAAAAACCGTGGATGCTAGGATTTTAAGTTTTTTTATTAAGATTTCTATGAGCCCAAATAATATTTTATATAATCTAATTCATATTACCCTATATTTTATATAATTAAATTCATTTTTAAATTAATATTATATTTATATATTACATTTAATAATAGAAATTATAAAATATAAATATAATATAATGTAATTAATGCCTAGAATATTTTTTAAATAGTAAACATTAAGTTATATAATATAATTATTTAGTATCATACAATATTTGATATAATATAAAGTGTATTATTATTATTATTATTATTTTTATATTATATTATATTTATATAATGTAAATTACTAAATTTATTTTTAAAATAATATTGTAATTATATTTATGTTATATATTAGATTGTATAATAGAAATTATCTTTCTCTTCCCACATCTCTATATATAATCTCTCTATCTCTATCTATCTCTTCCTCTTTCTACTTCTCTCTCTATATATCCCTCTCTACTTCTCTCTACATATAGATTCCTCTTTGTATTTCTATCCCTCCATCTCTCCCTTTTTTATCTCTAGCTCTTTCTATATATTTCTTCCTCTCTCCTTCCATCTCTCTCTCTACCAAGCTTTATCTCTCTTCCCTATCTCTATCTCCTTGCATCTCTATCTCTCTTCCCCCTCTACCTTTCCCACTATGCTTATCTCTCTATCTCTCCTCTAAGGTGATCCCACAATAGTGGTTTATAATTTTTGGCCAAACTGGACACTAAAATTATTATTTTTAACTAAATCTTCACATTCGGGCACCTAGAGTGGCTAAACCATGAGGAATTTGAAGATGATACAAACTAGAGTCTCATCACATTTTGTCTGTAGATTCTAATTTTTTTTTTTTTCAAAATTTTTGGAATCGGATTGCACTTCTTTTTCCATCTCCCACAAAAATTAGTTTTTTTCAGAAAACAACATTTTTAAAAAGTTACACACATCGTATAACACATAACTTTTTTTCCATGAAGGATAAAATTCTAATTATTTCGAATTTAGATTTGTCACTCCGATATCTAGTGTTTCCACTTGGTTAGCTAGTTTTTTATTCAATATTTTTTCTTTAATCAAGTTTCGAAGTCAAACCAATTACAATTCAGACATAGCACGACCATATAATGCGTAACTTTTTTAGTATATATCAATTTTTATATTTTTTGTTGGATCAAGGACTTCAATATTTGGTGCACTCATTTTTTTTTTTTGATAATCTGCTAATTTTTCACATGTGCAGAATAAAGACCTTCATTTTTGATGAAAAACCTATGTTTAATAAAACGAAAAAAAACAAATACATAATAAAACTAAAACATATTAAAATTATAGTCGTTGGATAGCTCGTTCTGAGGACTACTTGATTCCAGTTGGGTCTATGAAGTATCCTCCATTTTCATCCTCTACCCAAGTTTCGAAGGACAAAAGTCTGCTAAAATTTGGTGGAAGAGGGGGAGAAGGGCAAAAAAGGGGGGTTCGAGCGAACCCCCCTTCGCTCGAAAGGGTGAAGGGGGGTTTACTTGAACCCCCCTTTTTTTTGAATTTTTTATTTGTTTCTATGAAGAAACGTGACATCATAGGGTTCGAGCAACCCACCATGCAAAAGGGGGTTCGCTCGAACTAGGGGTTTGACCGAACCCCTCTTTTGGGTTTGTACGAACCCCCTAGTTTGCTCAAACCCCTTAAAACATGAAATTTTGAATGTGTGAATTTTCTTACAAATTTCCTTCCTCATCAAAATTGTAAACCACTATTATGGGTTTACCCTCTATCTATTTATGTCTATCTCCCTCCCTATCTCTATGTCCATATCTCTCTCTCTCTCACTCACACACACACACAGACCATGTTTGTCCCTCCCTATCTCTATCTCTATATCTCTCTCTCTCTTTCTCTCACACACACTCCTTGTTTCTCTCTCCCTATCTCGATCTCCCTACCCTCTCTTTATCTCCCTTCCTCTATATTACTTGTCTCTATCACCTCCTTTATCTCTCACTCTTGACCCTTCTATCTCTATCTTCTCATCTCTTTGTCTCCCTCTCTATCTATATCTCATTATATTTATCTCTTATTCACTCCATTTCTCTCTTTATCTCTCATGTTCTCTCTTTATATATCCCTCTCTCTACGTCTCTCTATAAATCACTTCCTATATCTTCTTCTTTCTCTCCATCTCCCTTTCTCTCATTGTCTCCCTCTCTCTCTCCCTCTCTATATATTTATTTCTCTCTCACCCTCTATATTTCCTAAGTTATATCTTTCTCTCCTTTCTATTCCTATTTCTCCCTCTATCTATCCCTATCTCTCCATCTCTCCATCTTTCCTAATTACTCTCTCTTTCTATATCTCTCTACGTCTCTCTCCTCTCTCTATTTCTCTCCTTGCCTCTCCCCCCCTCTCTATCTTTCTCTCCATATCTCTCTCACTCACTCATACACATGCCCACTCCCTATTTCTCCCTCCCTCTCTCTCTCCCTCTCTCTATACCTATCTCTCCCTCTCTCTATTTCTCTCTCTATATCCCTCTTTGTCTCCCTATAGCTCCCTCTATCTACATCACTCCCTCTCTCCCCCTCTCCCCTCTCTCTCCCTCTCTTATTCACTCCATATCTCCCTCCATCTCTCCTACTCTATGTCTCTCTTTCTCTCTCTAGTTCCATCTCTCCTTCTCCCTCTCTCTCTACATCTCTCTCTACCTCTATCTCCCTATCTCTCTATTTCTTTGTCTATCCTTCTCTATCTCTCTATCTCTCCCCCCCTCTCCATCTCTATACTTTGAGTTATCTCTATGTTTCCACCTATCTCTATCTCGTTATCTTTCCATCTCTCTGCTCTTATATCTCTTCCTCTATATATTTATCTCTTCCATCTCTATCTATCTATCCCTCTCCCCTCTCTCTTTATCTCTCCCTTTCACCTCATGTACTAAAGAAACGAATTTTTTTCCTCTATCTCTTCGACGTACCCATTGTGTATGCATATGTGATTTATTCTTCGAAGTTTCGTATCCTTCTTTTACATCCATCTTCAGGTAAATTAAGGAATAAGCCAATGCTTGAGTCGTGAAGAGTCTTTGGTGTCGCATAAATACAAGTAACGTGATAATAAGAAGGGGAGTAGAGCAAGAACTCAAGGAGAACACAATAAAAAGAAAGGAACAGCATGATCCTCCACTGTGCAGGAATACGTGTTAAAAAGTGCATTACACCTCTGGGATAAGGATTGAACAAGATCAAATGTCTCTGAATATGCTGGCCTATAGTCTATTTAAAAAATATATTTTTCTATCAACCAGATACGGGAAGAAAAGGTTTTAGAATTTGGTTTTATAACTAGAAAATCATTGTTACCACATCTGATTACATTGAAGAACTAATCCAGTTAGGTCATGTAGAAAGCTTCCCATAGACAGTCACTTCTTCGAGTCAACAACTGTCATATCAGAATAAGAACACTTGGATTGAGTCCTTGGATGATATCATTGTTAATAATATAGTAGTGGTGCTTGTAAATGAGGAATTTTGTCTTGGGTCCATTTTTTAAAGTGAAATATATGAGGAATTTTGTCACAGCAATCGGCATATTGCTTTCTATCCCTGTAGCAAACGTATTCATTAAGAAAATTGCCACCCAATCAGCATATTTAAAACCAAAATGGTGGTATTGGTTCCTCAATGTTACTGATTGATGTAAGATGGGCCTCATGGTGTGGCACTGAACATTTTCTTAACCCGTTTCGATGCGCAATCTAATCAAATCATATTCACAATCAAGATGGGATCTGATGGGATCTTGCACTTGAAGACAAGATGGTTCTTTTTCCAAATAGTTTTAGAAGAAGAAAACTTTCTCCCACCATCGTCGGTCACATAAAAGCAACTATAATAACCACACATTTTAAGAGGACCTTGAGAAATCTCAAATCCCAAACTTTTTAAGAAAGAGAAAAGACATTTCAACAAATCTATCAAGAGGAGGAATGGATCTAAGGATTGGTAAATTAGATAAGATCAAAATAAAGATAAGAGAGGAAATCTATCACAAGAGGGTTGGTGGATTAGATAAGATTATTTAAAAAAAAACAGAATATTGAGATTTTTCTTGGAAAGGTAATAAGTTTTGTGAGTTGAGGATTTTTATTATAATAATTTAATAATTAATTAATTTGTGTATATGTATGAAAATCTAATCAATTTTTGATTGATTTTATTTTAATTGATATCAAAAATACAAGAAATCAATTAGAGAAACATTTCTTTTTTTCAAAATGTAATTTGAATAATGATTGAAAAAGTGGTTAGAATCAAAGGAAATGGAATTAAGAAATATTTAAACTTAGTCAAGCTACAAGGAATGTGATTAAAAAATGTCAAAGATAAGTTGGATTTAAAATTTAGAGGATACACATATAAATTTCAAATAAAAGGGACAAATATGTGAATCATTGTGTTATCTTGCATCCCTATGATCTAGTAACATAGACCTTGGAGTAATTTGATTTCTTCTAGAAGTCAACTACATTAGGAGAAGGTGGATTGATCTTGGCATATATACCTTACTTGATATCAATAAAACCTATAATATATTTCTCAATCAACAAAACTAACACTTGAAGAAGGACCTAAAGAGGGATATTCGTTAGATATTCATAGTAAGGATTTTGGAAATTTATAGATCTAGAGTTGTTCAAGTAGGAAGGGAAAAATATTGTTACTAGATCTAAATTAGCTAACAATTTTTTTGATTTGCCACCACTTCCACACTAAATAATAGTAAAGACAAATAAAACCCATATAATATCCAATCCTTCTCAAACTATAGGTCATTCACCTCAAACATGAAGCGTTGATTTATGGGCACCTCATTTATCAAATTCGCCAGGGTATTTCTTTGGACAAGGAAGTTCACCATTATCTTTGCAACCCCATTTTCATGATCTACCTAAGAACCTTGAGTGCTTTTTCCCTAGGTTTATATTTTGGGATGGAGGGAATGTAAAATATCATATTCAAACCTTCAAAGATATAGCTAATGGAATGAATATTCAACATGAAGACTAATTTGTCATTTGTTTCCCATTACATTAGGACTAGAAGCATACAATTGGTATCTAGATTTCCCAACCAATTTCATTACAAAATAGGCACAATTTGAAATAGGTTTTCTCAATCCCAATTTATTTAATTGTCTCGTATCATAAATTTATTATTGTGAGAAGAGGTAATATCAGCTCTATGACACATTAAATTTTATAAAATGTGTATTATTATTAAGACTTACTATAGACAAGATGAGGCTACTTCACTTTAGACTTAATTGAAAGCTATTGACTCCATATATATAGCATACATGAGAAGAAAACATGAATCTATAAACTCTTAATCAATAGTATATGTAGATTTTTTCAAGGTATAGTAGGAATTGTTCCTACAAGGTTAGAAGTTGGTGGATCTTTGCCAACTTTTGGATATCCTAGGATGCGAAATTAAATGCATCAAATTTAGTATTTTTTATCATAATACTCCATTGTTAAATGGGATCCAAAGATAACCATGCCCAGGGTAAACCCATAATAGTGGTGTACAATTTGGATGAGGAAGGAAATTTGTAAAAATTCTCACACATTCGAAATTTCATATTTTTAAGGGTTCGTTCAAACTAGGGGGTTCGCACGAACCCAAAAGAGGGGTTCGATCGAACCCCCTTTTGCATGGTGGGTTTGCTCGAACCCTATGATGTCACGTTTCTTCATAGAAACAAATGGAAAATTTTAAAAAAAGGGGGGTTCGTCCTTCACCCTTTCGAGCGAGGGGGGTTCGCTCGAACCCCCCTTTTTTGCCCTTCTCCCCCTCTTCCACCAAATTTTAGCAGATTTCTGCCCTTCGAAGCTCGGGTTGAGGATGAAAATGGAGGAGACTTCACAAACCCAACTAGAAGATGGTAGTACTCAGAACAAGCTATCCAATGAATTAAATTTTAATATGTTTTGGTTTTATTATGTATGTATTTTTTTAGTTTTATTAAACATAGGTTTTTCACCGAAAATCAAGCTCTTTGTTTTGCACATGTGAAAAAATAGCTGATTATCAAAATAAATTTTTTAAAAATATGTTGAGGCTGGGTATTGATGTCCTTGATCCATTAAAAATAAATAAATTGAATTTTGATTCATACAAAAAAATTTATGTTGTATACAGCCTGCCTATGTCTGAATTGCAATTGGTTTGACTTTGAAACTTGATTAAGAAAAAAATATTCAATAGAAAACTATGAGACCAAATGAAAGTGCTAGATATCGTAGTTACAAATCTAAATTAAAAAAAAAAAGAATTCTATCCTTCATACAAAAAAAGTTATGCTGTATATGGTGAGTGTCACTTTTTAAAAATGTTGTTTTATGAAAAAAATCAGTTTTCGTGGGAGATGGAAAATAAATTGCAATCTGATTCCAAAAATTTTAAAAAATATATTTTTAGAATCTACAAACAAAATTTGATGAGACTCTAGTTTGCATCATCTTCAAATTCCTCACGGTTTAGCCGCTATAGGTTCCCAAATATGAAGATTTAGTTAAAAATAATAATTGCAGTGTCTAGTTTGGCCAAAAATTGTAAACCACTATTGTGGGATCACCCCCCAATATAGAATTAGATTTATAATCCATGAGCCTTTAATTAAGTCTTCCCTAACTCCATGACCAAATGGTAGAATTAACAAGATGTTAATGCTTATACTACTGCACCTTTGCTGGGAAGTTAGAAAGTGATTACTCTATTTTTAATACCCTCGAGGTTGTAGGATTAGTACCAAATTATCAAGTTTCCACTATACCACCTCACATAGATTAGAATCGTCTAAAATAATATGATGCTCTTATTTAAAAATTGGAATACTATAAGAGTATGGTACATTGTCAAATGATTTTTTGTAATTGTAAAGTTGGGTGCATCAAAATTAAAATCTAACATCTCTATATAATAATGGTTATAATTTGCAAAGGCTAAACCGACAATGGAATACAAGGCCTAATAAGGGTGTCCTCTTGAAACCTTAATGGATAGATAAAATCATAACTCTATAGGGGTTGGGAGATCTATAAATATGATAGATCTTACTATATGTTCTTGGTGTAGACTACAAAAGATAGAAGCTCATCTAGAAATGAATTGTCTCGAGTTTAGATCATTGTCTAATATTTTTAGGAAGATATATACAAATTGAAGATAGTGCTAACTAAAGATGATAAAATTAAAATAATTCGGGTATAGATATGCTATTATAAATATTTGATTTTCCTTTATAATAGGAGAATGAGGAAGATGATGATATTCAAAAGGTTTAGGATTATCAATAGCACAAAAAAAAAATGTGTTAAGGAGAAAGACCAATTTCCCACGCATGAATTTAATTCCTCTAAATAATCCAAAGAATTATTTGGATTTGAATGTAAGAAATAATCCACCTCCACCCAAAGAGCCTAAATTCGACACTTTAATAGCTAAAAATATTATAGATCTTCCTAAGAGAAATGAGGACATAGTATAGGATATCAAGAAATAGAAAGCTAATACCATCCTTTGGAACCTTTTGTAGATGTTAGATCAAAATGAAAAAAAATGGTAGTCATTTGAAGATCCAAAGAAAACTTTTGCAAGAGGAAAAGCTTAGGCCAATTTTTAAGGAAAGGGAAAAGATAAAGAACATGCTCAAATTTTAATGCACATATTGTCATAAATTAAAAAAGAGTATACTCTCCACCCATTCTTTTGATAGTATAAATTTTTGGTAAGAACCTTCATAATTATCTTGTTGATTTAGGTGCTTATAAAAATATAATTTCTCTTGGATTTTTCTATAAATTAGGCCTTAAACCCACTAAGTTTAATAAGAATATTATCCATTTGGATAAAATAAAATTGATTATGATTGGATATTTGAATAATGTTCATATCTAATTAGCATAAAATCCCTAGGTTCAACAATGTATTGATATACAAAATGGTAGACAATTGTTGGCATACACGTGGTAAACATACCTAACCTTGTATATATGGTATGTTAATTAGGGATATGTCTATGTCACCGAATGAATATTTTTCTATAAAATTCTTGTTATCTCTTGGATTTGCACCCTATTGAATATGAAATTCGACAATGTAGTGAAACATGAGAAGACCTCTAAAGCTGTGGGTAACTTGTAAGAAGAGGTCAACCTTCAGAGAAGGAAGACTTCCTATGGTGTCACCTAAAACTATTATACTTTCCAAGGAAAGGGTAAGAAAGAGTACTAAAACTAAAAACTACTCCTAAGGTGATGCACCTAAATGAACAAGATTATGAAATCCATCCTGTAAACACTTACTTGCAATGACAAAAGACAAACTTGAACAACCTATTGTTGTATGTTTTTGCATAAATACTTCACAGAAAGATCTTAAAGCTTCAAAACTTCAAGGAGGGAGGTATCTCCATTGCTAAAAGTCATTTTTTGCATTCTATGACATAATTTGCAACTTGTAATAACACACTTTTGAATAAAGGCATCAAAGTCATGAGACAAAGCTAAGAGGAAATGAGTACACTCTCACTGATAACTTGATCAATCATGTAAAGACACACAATAATGCAATAATAAATAAGGAAAAAATTTCATGTCAATGGCACCCAAGGCTTTCACTGAAATTTATATCCAAACTGAGTTACAAAGTATTATCTTTTCTCCAAAGGAATCCAAAGTCACAGAGCAGAAAAAGAACAAGTAAGAATCGCTTCATAAATGAAAAGTGAAGTCAATCCTTTGCTCACTCAAAAATTTCCACCAAAATAGGAACTAGAAACTCCATGAGCTCGTATGCCACCTAAAAGCCTATTTTCTAGCATGTAAATCCACTCCAAGAAGGCTCCAAAGTGTTTGAAAAGGTCAATTTTGATCAAGTTTATCATAAGGCATAAGAAACTAACTCCAAACTTGGTCAAAAAGGCCTAAATTCCCTCTAAATGTCTCTCAACTTCTCTAACGACTCCTATATGCTTGCAAAAGCATTATTATCTCCCTTTGCCATGTGTTGAAAGTTCAATGCATTTCATTTTGCATTAAAAGTAACATTTAAACTTAAGTGATTCATAAAACATCACTCAAGTAAATGCTTTACATTTTTTTTAATAAAATGAATGCAAAATTTTAAAAAAACACCTTAACTCGACCCTAATGAGAAACTAAAAGAAGCAAAACATAAGTATTTAAAAGACTTCATAGCATGTAAAGGAGAAAATAAGACCTAAGGTCTTATCCCACACCACATATTAGTTGCTTGCTTTATTTAAAAAAAAATCAAAGGAAAAAAAGAATGCCATCGGTACCCTAAAAGGCAAAACAAAGCAAAAAATGCAAGGCATATTCATTTAGTTTCGAGCTTCCTGGAAAATTTATGGTACTACCAAGGGTTCGAGCAAAACTTCCATGGTGGATTTCTGGAGATTGTAGAGGCATTTCTTCAAAAACTCATGCTAGAAATGCAACGACGAGCTTAGGGTAAGCTTTGTGCATGAAAAATCTATATATTTTTTGACATTTCTATGGATAAAATGTTCATACAAGCTCTATTGATGTTCAAGATGAAGATATTTGAGGGTGATCCCACAAAACTGGTTTATAATTTTTGGGAGATTATGATTTTTGCTGAAATCGCATATTTTTAGAAAATATAATGATTTAAGCCTTACAAAGTTCCATTTTAATGATTTCAATTGAAGAGGGTTTGATCAAACCACCTTAGATTAAACCCCCTTGGAAAGAACCCTACTAGTTTTAAACCATACCTACAACGAAGTCTCCTTTACACTTATCAAAATGTTGATAAAAAATCAATTTTGATTTACCTTTTGGGGGATCAAATGAATTCATTTAAAATTTATTTGAAATGATCATGGTAGTCCTCGAAATGATCTATCCAAGAAATATAATTTTAATATTTTTTGGTTTTATTATGTATGTGCTTTTTTAGTTTTTATTAAACATTGGTTTTTCACCGAAAATCAAGTTCTTTGTTCTGCACATGTGGAAAAATAGCAGATTATCAAAATTAAATTTTTAAAAATATGTTCAAGCTGAAAATTGATGTCCTTGATCCATTAAAATAAAAAAAAATGAATTTCGATACATATAGAAAAATTTATGTTGTATACAGTCCTCCTATGTTTCAATTGTAATTGGTTTGACTTTGAAACTTGATTAAGGAAATAATATTTAATAAAACACTATGAAACCAAATGAAAGTGCTAGATATCATAGTTAAAAATCTAAATTCAAAAAAAAAAGAATTTTATCCTTCATACAAAAAAAGTTATGTTGTATGTACAATGAGCGTCACTCTTTAAAAATGCTATTTAAAAAAAAAAGCTAGTTTTTGAAGGAGATGGAAAATGAAGTGCAATTTGATTCCAAAATTTTTGAAAAAAATATATTTAGAATCTATAGAAAAGATGTCACAAATCACTAGTTTGCATCATCTTCAAATTCCTCACGTTTAGCTGCTATAGGAGCCCGAAAGTGAAGATTTAGTTAAAAAAAATCAATTAAGTGTCTAGTTTGCCCAAAAATTGTAAACCAGTATTGTGGGATCACCCTTGATTTTATGCTTATTCCTTCTTGTAATGAGCATTTTCTTTAGCATTTCTCTGTATTTGATTTTGTTTTTTTAGAAAGAAAATCTTCCTTTATATGATAGGCCGTGGGCTCCCTTTTACCATTTGGGTACCCCATTTTTGTAAGCTTAAGGTTTTATTGCTTGCAGGAGCTCAAAACTCTCCCATTTCTTTGTAGTTTTAGTTTTCCCCAACAAACCCCAAATGGGTTTCAATGTATGCAAAGAAGGATGCATTCTCAGTAGAAATATCCTCTCTCTACACTCTGTATTTATCCTGTGCAAAGATTCAAGAATCTTGATAAATGTTCTTGGCTCAACTCTGAAACCCTAGGACGTGGTTTTCTTGTTTTCTCAAAATTGCAAGGTTCTATACTCCATAATCGACCATGGCTATAGAATTTCTGGAAATGGAAGGATTGAAATAAACCTAGTCCTTAAACTGCCCCTTTGAAGTTTCATGGTCTTTTATTTTTTCATGCTTGTATGAGACTTGACCGTCAAACACCATGGCACTATCATTGTTAGTCCAGAGTAGATTAGCACTCTTGAACACCCTTAATATTGTCCATGTATTGATTGCTCCTTGGCTTACACATGACTATCATTTGTAACTGTCATGAAATTCTGGTACCTTGTTGTCTTAAAATATATGAGACTATACTGGGTTCTCAATAACTCATCTATTTTGATAAATGCATGGGCATCACATAGACCTATATGAGTTTCTTTTCTTAAGACTTCCAAAATCCTCTCTGTTTTGAAAAAAGTCATTTGATCTGCACAGTTCAACACCCTGGTCCAATCCATGTTTCTTGAGAATTAACATCAACATAACATATTGACTATCAAGCATGACTGTGTTATCACAAAACTATCCCTCATTTCATATTCATTACAATGATTTGATGATCTTTGCTATTTGATACCAGTACTGTGAGAATACTTATAAGTAAAAGATCTATCATTGCTCAAGATCATTGTTTATAATGCATATTCATGTTGTTTGTTGTCTACTCACCACAAAAGGGTTCATGGATGTCTTAATTGGTCTGATTAATCTTTTAGACCTTAGGCAGTGTCAAGAAGCATCCTTGAGGTCTACCCCTTTACCCCTATCACCTACAGATCTCATGATGATTTTATCCTTCAAAGTTTGAAACTACATGGTATTCATGTTGCTCTTTATGATTGCTTTGTATAGCTTTTGGAATGATACACTTGTCCCTTTGACAAAGGATTTGTCAAAAATGACTAAATCCATTATCATGGTGATCCTCCTATGACTGTTTGGGAAACCTACACCTTGCTAAAGACTACCATATGATTTCTTGGACTATTACCAATGAGATTTCTATTATCCTTTGTCATGGCACTCCTTCAAATAGTCCATATGTCTTACTGCTTATCTGCTATGCAATAGTATCATGCCACTGCCTACCATAAGGGGTCATTGTATTATCCTTGTTTATGGAATTTGCTTCTTATTATGAAAAAGAACTAACAGGCTATCATGATATTGCTTCAAACACATATTGCTTCATACAATGCTTGTCATAATGTCTTATCACTACCATTGTACTTTGTCTTTTCTGTCACTGTGGTTTATCTTTTTCTTCTACACTTGGTGCTGCTCTATCTCAAAGATATTTTAGAGTTGATCTTTTATGATCACTACCTTTTTACTTGTTATTATTGTAATAGCCTACATTGATAGACTTTAATCTTTAAAGATTTTGGTGTCTTGTGAATGGAAGATATTGATGATGTTTACTTTATTTTCCTCACTCTGTTAAAACATAAAAAAATGATAGCATGTTGGGCTCAACCCTTGTGGGAGCCACATTTTAACCCACGTGTTATAATTTGATAAATCAAAACAACAACATTACTTTTTCTATATCTACACATGAAACAAACAAGTTAGAAAAATAAATGCATATTTTGGATGTGTTTGATGATTTCATTGTTCTCTAGGACATCCAAGGTTTTCATGCTTGATTAATGCATTTGGAGATCAGTTTATACATGCATAGGTGTTTGTTCATGTAAGGTTAGATACTTTTCATTGCTTAGAGAATTTCTCTAACATCATTGCTATTGCCAGATGCAGGGACTAGGAGTAATATAGAGCTAGGAAGGATACAAGCAGCTCAGGGCAGCAACAGTGCAAGACAACACACCCTGAACCAGTCATTCTCAGGCAATGATTGGTTTCTCTCCTTATATGCACATTTACATTTTTTTACTTATTCATGTATATGCTTTTCTTCATTTTCATTGAATAAGTAAAGTTAGTCCCACGGCTTGTGTGAGACAATATACATTTTTACATTCAATAAAGATTACTTATTTGTTCAGAAAAGATTTGTGTAAATCCTTCTTATGTCACGTGCATCTGTATAAATACAATAATTCATAAATGTAATCTTTTGAATTATTTCATTTATGCACTTGAATCTAATTTAGGAGAGGTTAAAATGTACCTTTTCTTTTTTCAATTAAAATCAATAAGCTCTACCTGATTGAGCTACAAGTGAAAATCTGGTAACACTTCTCACATATGTGGCTTGCCTATAAATATCAACCTAATTAGATCATAATTGATAAAGACCCTAGAATGAAGAACTTGATAACCAAGTTTAATAGCGCAAATGAGTTATTATATAATGAGTGTAATGCCCTCGCCAAGGAACCCTAGAGGACAACACTAAATTAGGTCAAATTAATGGATTTTTTTTTAAAATAGTTAAGTATAGAATTATGCATAACATAATATAATAATCTAGTCCTACATCCTCTAAGGTTCCTCGACTGTACTACTCACAAAACTAACAATCAATATTACTAGAACATTTCATCAATGATAAAAGATAACATGATCGATCTACATGTAAGGTTCATTTTAAAGAACCAAATTAAATGATCCTATATTACACACTTCCATAATGTGATAGTTGATAATCAAACATCATAAATCATTTTTCTATCTAACTATCATATAAATGATGCACCACTTTATAGTACTCTTTATAAGAGAGATCATTAATAATTGTTACATCATTACAATAATTACAACATTGCTTCCTCAAGTACACGTGGGAAGATTACATCTGATTACATTAAGAGATACAAATGGGAATACAATCCAATATACAAATACATGATAGGATGTCTTTCAACTAGAATAGGAACTAGAGTTTACAACACCATGATCAATCTCCATGCACAAAGACATGCAACAAGAATACCCAATGGAGGAAAAGCACCAACCTCCTGACCATGTGGAACCCTGAGGTCCACCCCCTGTGCTAGGAGATAACACAAGGTCCCACATCCAACATAAAATCAAAAAAGAAACATGCTAGCCTAAGTAAGGGTTAGACATGATACCTATTGATGGTGAAAATGACACAAACAACATTAAACAAAATATCTCTACTCTATTTCTCTTGAAAAATAAAGACAACATATAGTAGCCTAACTCCTAAGGTCTTGGTAGTTGGTTCTCAACTATCTAGTGTCACTCAAGTGGTCCATGCAACTATAATATTCAAGGGGCCTGTGCTGGTAATAAGGAATGCAAGCAATGACTGATTCATCGAACTGTTCTCAATAAAAAAGAGGGTTTTAAATAAAAGAAAAAGATAGATCAAGACATACATCAATGAAACATGAATAAAACTTATTTAATATCCAGACATATATCTCCAACAATGAATGTTCTTCCAACAGATCAAGAAAACCATAGCATGATGCAATTTACAGAACAATCCATACTATTGCATGCATCTAAGGTGCTTAATTTAACATCACAATCACACAACATAAATGTTTTAAAGATTCCAAAAGAACACATTCTGATTCGTTGCAAAGATCATAGATCAACAGACTTTCAATAAATTCAATTCATAGATAATCTAATGAAATAATCCTTAAATCTAGTTTCTTCTAAGGACTTTCATCACAAAAGAAACACTTATGCTTCAACACAATCACTGGCATACATATAGACTATAATTCATCAACCTTATCCAATAAACTCAATTCCAAAAAAAAAAAAAAATATTGCGTAAAGACTTGTATTTATATTCGACTATAAATAAAATAACAAAGTATCTCTATAAAAAAACTATGAATTCTATCTCCTACTATCAGGTGGCTAATCTTATTCTCATCATCCGACCTTTACAATATGATACCCTTTCGATATATATAGATGTACAAAAACATGAAGTCCTCTCTATCTAAAGTTGATCCACCTTTTTTAGGAACTTAAATCTTCTTGGAAACTCAGATCAATTTTATCTCTAGTTCCCACATTGATCATCTCGTAAATTAGAGAGAAGAAGAGAGAAAAGAAAATAAAGTCATGCACCTCTAAGACTGCCAGTCCTGCATGCAGAGGAGAAAAGAAAGCCATGCAGGCATGAGACTATCAATTATGCATGCGAAGTTTGCTCTGTAGTGTACTCATCATAACTAGAGAAGACATGTTGAAGCATATCCAAATCTGGCCCATCAACCCACCTGTCTTCAAACTTGATCCTCTCTAATTCCGCAGCAGCAAATCCTCTCATGTCTTTTAGCTTTGTTAACTCCCTTTTAACAGCCCTTACCTCTTCTTTAATGTCCATCAACCGATCCAACAACAAATCCTCTCCATCATCTCCCTTTTGCGTGACCTCCTTAAGTCTATCATCCCACTTCTCTTTTAACTTACTCAAGGGTAGGGCTTCCTTTACCAGTATATCAACATTTACCATAATAGTAACAACCGCTTCTAACTCATCAAGTTGTTCATTTAGATCCTTGCTAGAATCTTGAACCTCATTCTTATGCTTGTACAAAAATTCAGATCTAAACTGGACTATGTTGGAGGTCTTTTCCAAGAAATCTTTGTTGTCCTCTTCAAGTATTGATTGTTCCAGAAGAGTGGATTTCAGCAACTTATTAATCTCTTTCAACTTCTGGATATATCCTCTATACTCCTCCTCTTGCTCCCCCAATGCTTTGGAATGTTGATTCATCTCTTCTACTAACTCCACTGTGATCTTGTGCATCTCAAAACTATTGCCCAACACCTCACCTATCTCTTGATTAAGTCTGTTGATCCACCTATCCATCATTCCAGCCTTACTCCTTATCTGTACCAAATCATCCACCTCTCTCTTGCTAAGCAGAATTGGTGTCTCAATGGTGGTACTTTGTTGTGACCTTGGAGCAGAAACATTCTTCAAGAAAGTGTGGAGTTGATCCAATTGAGCTTCAAGCTCATCCTTCTTCTGTTTATCCTTCATCATTCTTGATTTGGTGGATGATTCTACCACATCAATCAAGTTCATTTGTTGATCTCTTGTGGGTCCCCCCAAGTTAACCATGCCTAACTGGTAATCAGTTAGCTGCATATCCCCCATATCCTTGTCCACCACTGGTATTACACATTCAACAACAATTTCTCCTCCTTCACTGAGTCTAGTGGAATACAGGATTTTAGCCCTCTTTTTGGGTCTTTCTTTTTCAATCTCCTTCATCATATCATCCCAATTGAGAGGCTGTGAGGGTGTCACTGCTCTCTTTTGAAGATCAAGTTTCAAACAAGTGGGAGCACTTGGAGTAGTGGTCATTATAGTTGAAGAAGAAGCAACAATAGTAGAGGGTTGTTGCACATTAACCTTAGGTTGAGAATCAACCTTTTGTACATTCTGTTGTTCTTGCTCTACATTTGTCTGTGCAAGATTTTCAGCTTCCTCCCTGTCCTTTTGTTCCTATATCCTCTTGTCTTCTTCTTCCTTCTTCAATTTTTCCTCTTCTAACCTCTTCTCCTCAAGCACCCGATTTCTCTCTTCTTCCAATGCCTTAAGTCTATCTACATCTTCCTTTTTCCTTTTGCAGCTTCTTGGCCAGCTCCTCAACATCCTTCTCTTTTTGTATACGTTCTACTTCCTCCTTTGTTTTATAGGCTTCTTCAACAAGCTTCAATTTGGCCACAAGGGCTTCTCTTTCCCTTCGCGGCTTTCCCTTTTCCTCTTCAAGCTCATGAATCTTCTGCACCAGCTTCAGCTTGTCACTTTCTTCCTTGGTCTTGAGCTCCTGTTCCTTTTGCATTTGCTATTTTTTCACTTCATCAACTCTTCTCTTGGCTTTTGCTTGTTGTTGTTGAAGTAAGGAATCTTCTTGTGCCTTAGCATCAATTTCCTTTTGTTTCTCCATTGCCTCTACGTGTGCTTGAGCATCCGAAGCCTTCTTTTCTTCCTCAAATAGTGCCCATTGATCCTCCTTTGTTAGCACATAGTCAGTTTCCTCCTCTAGAGGCATATTTTCTTGTGCATCCTTCTCTGACAAAGTCTCATCACAGTTCGTTCCAACATCATGGATGTCCACCTCTACTCCTTTTCCCTTTAATGATTCAGAAATATCATGAAGGGTTTCATTAGGCATCTCTTTACTTTGGTGCTCTGTAAGAGGGACTTGAGCAGATGAATCACCTATTGCTAGTGTTGAAGCCACAAGCCCTATTTGAGCATCCTCCTCCTATGCCTCTGGTTCATCTTGAGTCATTGCTTCAAGTTCAATCTCTTCAATATCAGGAGGGAAGAATTCCAAAGGCTCCTTGGGAGGAAAATTCCTCTTAATTATTTTATATCCCTTCCCTTTCTTAGGAGCCGGACCCCTAGAAGTTTTGGCCCTTTGAACAACCCAGTGGATACTCCTATCCAAGACTGGTTACCCTATTTGCTTGATATCAATAGTCTCCTCACCATCCCAATCTACTGGATCCAAAATTTTGGTACCAATGTTCAATGCTTCATAAGATGGATCCAACACAACTCCATCATCTACCAATGTATCAGGAATATCATCCTTGATCCCGAATTCTACCATGAGTGAAATAGGAAACCTCTCATAATTCCTTTTCTTGAGGTCATATTCATCCTGAAGATCACTCTAGAAGTCCTCTAGCAGGTTGAAATGCATGTCAAAGGATGAAGCCAATAAAGCATTCATTTTCTTCTTTGGATCAAATAGCTTTCGGGTAATATACAAGCCCAACTTTAAATGTATCAATTCACTACAAACCACCTTAGCTCCCACAAGGTGTGGGCAGCCGATTCACCCAATTGCATGGGGAATTTATGACAACCTGGTTTGTGCTTCATCCCAAATTGGGCATTAACCCCCAGAGCTTAGTAAACAAACTCCATCAAAACCATCCTGTTGCTGCAACACCTTGGAAGTAAGTGGGGATGACCCTCAAACCCAACTGGCCTGAAATAAGTGAACTTGGGGTATTGGATATACCAACATCCCCATTCTATGATAAAGTCCATGGCTTCCTGGCTCAATATGTACCCTGCATCTCCATTAAGCTAGTTAATGACTACATATAAGAATGCATCATTAACTCTTCTAAATTATGTTTCAGAAACCCGTAGGGATAGCTGATCATAATGATCCCATACTTTCTTTTGTCCACCACCTTCTCCCAATATTCCCACTCTATTCAAACCTAGAAAGATGCCTCCTCTAGCTGCTGCATAGACAACATAATAAGTCATGAAAAAGCTCTTGGTTTCCCTTACTCTGGTTAACTGATCATGAATGGTATTCGAGACAATCATCGGATAATCAAACTATAGCTTGCTATTAAAGATTTTCTGAATGAAAGGAAACATCCATTCCTTGAAATGAAATGCATCCCTCTTCCCAAAGGTTCTAAACAACATCATTATCAGGTCCGATACCTCTTTGTAAAATTCTATCATCTTTGGTTGATCATGAAGCTTTGTCAGAGACTTCTTTTTTGTTCTCAACCACTTTTTGTTCAAATGAGCCTTTTTGGCCTCCTTGTGTCTGCTATATATCCCTAAAGCATTTGCCTCAGTCAACTGTACCAGGATCTTTGGATCAAGGACACTAAACATGTGCTAAAACATTTGAGGAGTTAGATCTATAATCACATTGTCCTGTGAATCCATGCATTGTCTAGTGGTCGGATTGTAAGCCCCTGCTGCTATCATAATCAATTCTGAGCATTGGATGGACAGAGGAAATACAATGATGTGAGCCAAGCTAGACTCAACTATTCTTCCAGTTCTTCTTGTTACATCCTTAGTGAATGTTTCTGAATATAACTCCTCAAAATTGAATGGGCCTAGATTGGTGTTAGTTACATCCTCCCAATCTGATTCCACCTTGCTTGCAATGACAATAGGACCCCTATGGATATACCTCAAGGTATAAGGTAGCTGCTCTGACTTAATATTCTTAGGCTTAGTTGCTGCCTTTGAACTTTCAATAGGCTGATTCCTTTGGGAAGCTTCTCCTGATACTCCTAACATTCCTTAGCTTCTAGTAACAAAACCTCAAATTAGATCCTTGAATATATCACAAAATATGCTTTAAAATCTTACCCTTTATATATATCGGAGGCATAACCAGGCATAAAACATTCTAAATAGTATCTTTTAAAACACTACCGGGATCAGAGTCAAAATAGTTATTGAGCATGTAATAATAACAAAGTGGGACCGGAGTTGGAGTTGGAATGCTAATCAGAATCGGAATCAGAACAAAAATTGATTCGGTTCCATGAAGATTTTCTAATTTTATATTCAGTTTCAGTTCCGCTTGGGTTACCAATATTTCGAGAGTGTGCTTCTTATTGTAAGCAGAGTTAGAGACGAGATGGAAATGGAATCAAAAAATTATTAGAAAATCATGTTTCAAAGTCTAAATCGATTCCGATCCCGCTTTCGCTTAAAATAACCATGACATCATAAGAAATTTTAACTAGCTGATAAATAACTTCATGATCTTAAGGACCAGGTCATATCAAAATGAAAGGGGCTTCAAAATAACTTATACAAAACCATCCCCATATGACCGAGAGGCAACTGTACTATTTAGGGCATCATATTTAAAACAGGAATACGCCAAAAACCCTAAATCATAAACCCTCGATTTCAAATAACTAGGGCACAAATTTAACCCCATTTAAATTAACTAGATCTAATGCGAAACAAGATTCCTAAGTAAAACCATGATTTACCAAACCCTACCAAAGTAAAAACTGCAATTAATTTATTACATTTTAAAACTAGGGCACCATGATACGGTCATGATTCAAACGTGAAAATGACTGTGAGGAAAACCAAACAAACGGGAAACAAACACACTAGAAAAATAAAATGAAAACAAGAAAACCAAACAAAAGAGAAAGAAGACGAATCACATGAACTCACAATAGAACCGAGAGTCACAAATTCATATGAAACCAATCAACCGAAAATGAAAACGTGAGACAAGGCGAAAGAGAAGAACATAAAAACCTACCTCAAACGCCAAATGAATAGGTCAATCCCTTGAAGCAATTCCATGCGCAACTATCTCTCTTTCGATCGATTCACACGCACAAATGCTCCACTACAACTTTGGTTTACTCTTGATCTCTTTCAATAATGAGGATAACTTCGAGTTAATCCCTAATTAAGCTAAAAAATCGTAGTTACGTGTGTGCATGGCACCTGCAATTAATACCATAAATGTGGTAGAGTGGAGTCAGAATTGCAGAGGGAACTGGCACATTACTATTGTGTGGCTTCAATAAAGTCAATGACCAAAAACGGCGGGAGCGGAATCAAAATGAAAAATGATTTAGAAACTTGTCCAATTTTCCAACTTGGTTCTGATTCCCATTCAAACAAAGAAGAAAGTGAAACAAAACATCCAAATAAAATAAAAGACCAAAATGAGAAAACTTAACACAAAAAACCTAAGTTAAACAAAAGACCAAAAAGTGGAGGCGGAGGCGGAATGGGATTTTGATTTTGAAACTTCGAATAAATTCGGGCTTAACTTCCACTCCGGCTTCAATAAATATAAAGATAAAACTAAAAGGTAAACAAAATACCATCGGGACAGGGATCGAAATCAATCTTTGAAACAAGATTCAAAACCTGACTCAGTTCCGGTTCCAGTTCCGATAGAACAAACCAAAGAAAAACAAAGTATTGGAAAAGAAAGACTCCAAACTTTGTTTAAAAAACAACCAAGGACAAAACATAAAGGGGGACCCATTTTGACCAAGGAAAAAGATGGGGTGGTTATGCAAGGCATAACAATACCATAACAAGACTGCTAACAACACCAATATTCTCAACAGCTACATCACTTCTAGAGGTACACACAGAACGAAACAAGGAAATAAAACTAGGAAGTGCTAGATTGCAATAGGGAGGAGTGTCATCACATGGTCCTAGCATGGGTTGTCTTAGAAGTCTCTCACTAGACCTTGAGCCCCATCCATGGTTGTCTTGGTAAACCTCTCACTAGGTCTCGGCCCCATAGGGTGACACATGTGGAACCAACATTCCTTTCATGAGGACAAGGAAGTTGATTTTTCCAACTAGGCCTTCTCAACCCATCCTTAGCCTAATCGAGCACTACAAGAAATAGGTGAGGCATCTATTATCTTGTTTAATGTGAATTCTACCCATCCCCCTAATACATTATTGAGGTTGTCATTGGATTAAGAAACCATCCAATGGGTTGCCTTGGATACCAATTTGGGTTCCGCTACCCATTGAGAGCCACTCCCCCTACAGTCAACTAGAAAACCCTACATAGTGCAAGAAATTGTCCATCTTGTACACCTATCACAATCTCATGAATCTATACAAAGTCAGGAGGCAACACCCTTAGGGGTTATGTTCATACATTGCATGTGACTAACAACATAGCCAAACCACTCCCAAGGTTAAACAACCCTAAGAGCCATTCATACCAATATACCCCCTCCTAGGCCTCTGGAAGCCAACATTCTAAATACACTTCCCAATGGCACATAACCTTGAACATACATTACACAAATGACATTCAACATTAACACTTACCTAAATTCCTAACCCAATAATAATGATACATTGTTTAATACAACGATTAATCCTAACCACGAAAATATTCCCTTAAATAAGGCATTATTTCAACTTCCTTATCATTCATTTTAACTTAGCCACTTAGTTCAATTAATAGATTATTTACCACAATAATTTGAAAATAATAATATTCTAGTTAATTACATAGTAATTTTACTAATCAACTATTAATTAATTATAAAAATAATCAACATTCATCTACTAATTAAATAATAAAGAGTAATCTAAATCATTTATCATTTAATTTGAACATTTAAATTAAATAACCCATTCCTAATATTTTACCCTCGCTTAAAATTAACATTCCCCTAAAATTCTAATTACATTCACAACTTTATCTAATTAACTTTACCATTTTTAACGTTTAAGTAAACAAGGCTATGCAAATGTAGGTTCATTTATCTATGACCAATTTAAATGCTCATTTTAATACTAACTATCCAATTATAATTCTTTTTATTAAATGAAATTTTTATTTCTTCACTATCATATAATCTATCACATATAAGAATACCAATCTTTTGCTAATAACCACAATATATATATATATATATATATATATATGTATTTAACCATAATAAAATATATATACATATATATCTATATATATATTTAACCATAATATAATATATATACATACACACACACACACAAATATATATTATTAACAAAATATAATTCATAAAATAAATTATCAAATTTCAAGTTGCATATGCTTGACCCGGACACATGCTGCTACGATAGCTCGATACACAGTAGAGAGGAGGCACACAACCTTCCCAACCATGGTTAGGTTGTGCTCTGTGCATGCTCGGGTGGGGATGAAAAGGGGTGACTCTGATACGGAGGCCCCACACACAGTGGAAACCCTAATAAAAATGCATCAATATAACCATTAAACTTTGCGTTTAGGATAAGGGTTTGGCCATTATCATTGCTATATAATATATATATTATATATATACATATAGTAGATTACATAAGGTATTCAAATGCACTTCTTGATTGCTTTTAATCTGGAATAAATAAATAAATATCTCATTACCAAGCAGAATAAAACAATCAAACATTTTTTTCAATCAAATTGATCGTACACACTAAAAAGTAATGTAAATAAAAGATCGAACTCCAACCTGAATCCAACGCTTGACAGGGACAAGAATTTGATGCTGAGCTCAAACTTTCACTTGAAATCCAACTTCTCTAGAACCGCCATCCAAACTTCCGAAAACCACAATTCCCAACATAATCAATAATATAAGAAATTTTATATACAATTTTTTCTGCCCATTTCTCCTCGCAAAGCATAATGAAAATCCCCCCAAAAAACCAAAAATGTTACAGGAAAAGAAAGATGTTGGTTGCATCAGAAACCAAATGGTCCCAACCAACTATAGAACAAATTATAGTTCATTTTAATTTACTAGATCAATAGTTAAAACAATTAAAAATACATTTCATTTAAAATCTTAATTTGGGTAAATGCGAAATATTTACAAATATATAATAGATACCCGATTTCACACAAATAGGTAAAACCATTTACCAACATTTATTTACACATTATAATTAATTATGCAACTCTGACCTTATCACATTTTATTTATTTACCATATTATTATTATCTATTATTTATTTACCTTGGGGGAAACTCTGTGGTTAAGCGCGCTTGCGCTGGAGTAGTACTAGGATGGGTGACCTACCGGGATAGACCAACACTTCACCTTTGCATCACCTAGATGCAATGAGTGATAAGTGGACCATTCATTATCATGAGAGATGGGTTCTTGTGAACCACTACTCATGAATCATGGGTCAATGAGTTTGACTCGAAAAGTACATGGTTGAATCTTGATAGCAATATCATAATTTGACATGCTGTGGAAGAAACCTCCTACTTATCAACTAATGAGCTAAAGGAGCTCTATAATGAATGGTTCATAAGGCACAACACTTGCTGAAGGTTTTGCGAATTGGGTAGCAAGCTAAGTGGGCTTAACCTTGGGTGAAACTCCATGGTTAAGCGTGCTTGAGCTGGAGTAGTACTAGGATGGGTGACCTCCCGGGACAGACCAATGCTTCACCTCTGTGACCATCACCTAGATGCAATGAGTGATAAGTGGACCATTCATTATCATGAGAGATGGGTTCTTGTGAACCACTACTCATGAATCATGGGTCAATGAGTTTGACTCGAAAACTACACGGTTGAATCCTGATAGTAATATCATAATTTGACATGCTGTGGAAGAAACCTCCTACTTATCAACTGATGAGCTAAAGGGGCTCTATAATGAATGGTTCATAAGGCACAACACTTGCTGAAGGTTTTGCGAATGGGGTAGCAAGCTAAGTGGGCTTAACCTTGGGGGAAACTCTGTGGTTAAGCGCACTTGAGCTAGAGCAGTGCTAGCATGGGTGACCTCCTGGGATAGACCAATGCTTCACCTCTATGAGCATCACCTAGATCCAATGAGTGATTAGTGGACCATTCATTATCATGAGAGATGGGTTCTTGTGAACCACTACTCATGAATCATGGGTCAATGAGTTTGACTCGAAAAGTACATGGTTGAATCTTGATAGCAATATCATAATTTGACATGTTGTGGAAGAAACCTCCTACTTATCAACCGATGAGCTAAAGGGGCTCTATAATGAATGGTTCATAAGGCACAACACTTGCTGAAGGTTTTGCGAATGGGGTAGCAAGCTAAGTGGGCTTAACCTTGGGGGAAACTCCATGGTTAAGCGCGCTTGAGCTAGAGCAGTACTAAGATGGGTGACCTCCCAGGACAGACCAATGCTTCACCTTTGTGAGCATCACCTAGATGCAATGAGTGATAAGTGGACCATTCATTATCATGAGAGATGGGTTCTTGTGAACCACTACTCATGAATCATGGGTCAATGAGTTTGACTCAAAAACTACATGATTGAATCCTAATAGCAATATCATAATTTGACATGCTATGGAAGAAACCTCCTACTTATCAACTGATGAGCTAAAGGGGCTCTATAATGAATGGTTCATAAGGCACAACACTTGTTGAAGGTTTTTCAAATGGGGTAGCAAGCTATGTGGGCTTAACCTTGGGGGAAACTCCGTGGTTAAGCACGCTTGAGCTGGAGCAGTACTAGGATGGGTGACCTCCCGGGACAGACCAATGCTTCACCTCTGTGAGCATCACCTAGATGCAATGAGTGATAAGTGGACCATTCATTATCATGAGAGATGGGTTCTTGTGAACCACTACTCATGAATCATGGGTCAATGAGTTTGACTCGAAAACTAAACGGTTGAATCCTGATAGCAATATCATAATATAACATTACATTATACATTTATTTTATTATTAACTATAATTATATATATAATTATATTTATTTAACAAAAGTATACCTCATTTACTTAAAAATTTATTTTAATGCATAAGATAACCAAAGATATTTTATTAGAAAAATTAAATTAAATAAACCCAAATGCCAAATAATTACCTAACCACTATCTAGGGTCAAAATGCAAAACCCCAAGCAACACTGGCTGACCACTGACAACACTGACAATACTGATAGGGTCCCAAACCAGATACTTATCCTCTTCAAGGATGATGGCTAGGGTAGGGGATCAAGTGTTATCTCTGATCAACTAATCCATTGGGTTCAAGGCATGCTCAAACTTGCCAATTCAGGTGGAGTCAATGGCTGCTACTTGCAACTTGCAACATACAAAACGGTTGTGCATATACATATACATATAAACAAACACATTGCAAAAAAGAACCACAACGTTGCAAGGTGCTGACAAGTGAGTGGTGTGACACTATCCCTTTCACTCAAACACATCAATAAGAACAACACCTAGTAATTGAATCCACTCATATAACAATCAACTACATAGTAATCAGAATAAGATCAATCACATAATAATCACATAACAGTCATGATAAGATAATCTCATAACGATGATGATAGGGTTACTCCTCATAATCAAACCAGATATCCATAGTCACTTGAATAAAACCATATACTAATCATAACATGTGCATAAAATCTCAAGTAGTAGAAGTATCATCAATGACATCATCATAACAATAAATCTAACATCATATAATGTATCATAATGTCTCATCATAAAACAGATCAACTATCAGTCTAATAGGGAAATAGTATGAGAGGCACTACAATGAGACTGAATTATGTGTTTATCCTTTCAAAAATATAGAAATGAAGATGAAATCATGATGATAGGTATGGGGCAGCTAGTGAAGAATAATATAGATATAACTACAATTATTGAGGATGATGAAAAATGTCTAATTACCAAGTTCAATTAGCTGAAGGATGAAACTTTGTTTGACAAAATAGTTTCCTTATCCAAATTAGAGTCATGAATGGCCTAGTAATCACATAAAGGATAGTCAAGACCAAGCCATTATCTCATTTTAGGGAAAAAAAGAATCTTATCATGAAATTAAGGATACAAAAATTCTAGGGACCAATGTTGAAATGTCAAACTTTTTCTCCCTAACTAGTGAAAAATTCATGACGATGCTTATTCCAAGATTTCCTATACACAGTGCCTCTTAGTCCTAGAAAATATAAGTCCTATTACGTTGCAAGATATTGATAAATTTGTGATAGTGAAGTGAGGGTGTATAATTAGTCTAGATAAGCCACTTAAGAAAATATCAAAGAGTACAATTCATGGAATAAGGATGAATAGATTACAACATCAATAGTACAAATCACTTAGATAAATTTTTTACAAGTAAGACAAGTAATTCTTGAAAATTAGATTAAAGAGGATGACATGCATCCTCTAATAAAAATAAATCTAAAAATATCAAAGGTTAGATCTAGAAAATAAAGTTTGAAGGTTCCAAATCCAATAAAGGTTGTGGTGTTGGTGTTGAGCTAAGTAATACAAACGAAAAATATTTTCTACTCTATTAAAAACTACAATTTACTTGTACATAATTTATGTTACTAAATACAAGACATTAATTTGAGGACTAGTATTAGTTGTTGAGAAGGTTAAAGAATTAAAAGTGTCTAGATACTCAGAGCTAGTAATTAAACAAGTACAAAAGCAATATGCATGTAATGACAAGAAAATATCCAAGGACCACAATAGAGTGTGGGATCTAATTGAGAATTTTAAATACTTTGATATACATACAATCTCAAAAGGAAATATTTATTATATAGCACATGTTGACTAGCTAGATTTAGCAAGCTCCTTAGAACTTGTCACTGGGTCAAAGTTGAAGAAATTTTTAATGGAATCAATTCATATCCCTTACCATTCTAGAAAAAAATCAGAATTTTCATATATTTGATTATGATAGACATGTTCTATATTTTATTAAAAAAATTGGTGTTTCTAAAGCTTAAATTATGGATGAAGATAGAGAATATATTAGAGTTTTTGATAAGGAAAAGCAGGTTTTGAAGGGACCCCAAAACCCTACAATGGAGGAAAACTGCAAAAGACTAAAACAATATAACTAGTAGCCAAAAAAACAAAAATGCTGACACAAAAGAAAAAATCAGTAAACCCGTTAGCTACCCAACAAAAAAACATCAACAATACAACTAACCAAGCAAAAGCAATAACAAAGCTACAATTTTTTTTCAAGAATATTGGTCGAGGCCATATTTTCCTTAATGAACTCCTCATGCATATCAACCACATCCTCGAGCTCCTCAAACAAGATAGCAACCCTTTTCTTGGTCTTGCTCCTTGTTCTCAAACAAAGGCCAACATCCAAAAAATTCTCCATCTCAGGTCTAATTTCCTCAGTCTTCTCTTCTTGATTGAGGTTATTAACATCCTCAATAGCCTTCTCATGATCACCTAGATCCAAAGACTTACCAGTCAATTTTATAGCTTTCTCATTTAAAATAGAAAGACCCTTAGCAGTAGACTTCAAGGAATTGTTGCTAATCTTAACAACAGTCTTCAAATCATCAGAGATCTTACTAATTTTTTCATCCATATTAACCAACCTCTCCTCAAAATTCTTTTGGACCACCATTTGCAGGGAAGTAATCCTCTCCTCATGAGTTTTACCAAGATGATCAACATTAATAGCAAGTCTGTCCAACAGAACATTCATAGTTTTAACCTTACCTTTGATCGACCATTCCTTTTGATTGTTATGCAAAAGTGAAAAAAACACATCTTTCCAATTATTAAGTTGAACATTGAGCTCCTTCACTTCCAAGAAGAGCCACTTAACTGGAGAAAGCAAGTTGTGAGTACCATCCTTCGCCATTCTACAGAACATATCCATATTAACATCATCCCAATTAACTGATGGTGCTTCTTAAGACCCAACATTCTTAGCAAGAACCTCCTGAGCCCTCCCTCTATCCACCAAATCCTCCTTAGTAGGGGAATCCTCCACTTCAATCACCTCCACTTTCACCCGATTCTTATCTAGAAAATTAGCTAAGTTCGCCAGAATTTCCAATCACTTATCCTTGACCTCACTCCTCATAACTTGCTCAGTGCCAAAAGGAGAATCTAAATTATCCTGGTTAGGGCCAATCCCCTTGGAACACCCTAGACCCTCATCAGCCTACTCGAAATCCTCCATAGGATGCTCGGGCCCTAGAGGGCCCTTATCTGAAACATGAGAATCATTCAAAACAGGGGAAGACTCCCTAACACCAGATTTACCAATGCTTAGGGCTTGGTTGACATTAGGAACATGGGAATCCTCAATCGTGACTCTAGAATCATCCACCTTCTACTTGACAACATCATTCAAAATAGGAGAAGACTCCCTAACACCAAATTTACCAATGCCTAGGGCTTGATTGACATTAGGAACATGGGAATCCTCAACCGTGAATCTAGAATCATCCACCTTCTACTTGACAACACGCTTCTCTTTCTTGGGGAATTTTTTCTTCCCCTTCGTCGGATTCCTCATCAAAGACATCATGAATTCCTTCATTTTGACATCGGTTTCATAACCCTTAGACTATGAATTAGAGTCCTCAGAACCTTCTGTAGAATCAATAACCTCCTCTGACATTTCCTCATAATCATAATCATCTTAGGATCCCCATCCCACTCCTCAGCCGAATCACTAGTATCAAACCTTGAATTTTTTCCACCTTTTTTGCAGGCTAGAGTCTTAGGAGAAACAAGAATCAACTTCAACTTGTTGTGTTTACAAATAAGATTCATAAGACCTTCATGGAGAATGGCCTTCCTAGTATTATTCATGTGATCCTCAATACTTGTTTCCATTGAAAGCAGGAGGTAAAAGGGAAACAACACTTGAGAATTAAAGTGAAAATGATTCAACAACATGAAATGATAGCTATAGATTATAAAGAACCTACCCTCCAGAGTGAAATATTTCATGATGGACAGAGAAATGACCCTCCACAATGACTTGATTGATTTTCGAGCATACCCACCACTACTAATCGTCACAAGCTTCTTCTTCTCATCACACTTGAAGAAATTTGCAAGGGCCTTCTTGGCCACAAATCTATCTTTGTAGAATTTCCTTCCATTTGAGGGAAGGCTAGTTACCTCGACAATAAAATCCTCATTAATGTTAAATTCCACTCCATTGCAACGCAAAATCCTACTATTCCACCCTTTAACAAACATTTATATGACTTCAGGGTTCAAACCATGGAGCTTTTGCATATAGGAGCTGAAACCACCCTTTTCGAGATGCTCCCAAATAATTTCATTACTACTAAACTCCTCACAATAGCGTGGTTCCACTCTACAATGAGCTCCTCCCATGGCGGCATGCAATAGACCACACTACACCAGTACCTTAATTTTCTACAAATGCAAGATAAGTCGAACAAACCACAAAGAAATGAAAAAAAAGACCCATAAAGTATGTGAGCCTTCTACACAAAGTACAACCATACCTTAGCTCCCAGTCCATCATCTTATGAAAATTAAGAATGCAATTATTAAACAAGCAGGCATAGACTTCAACATGCAAAAACCAACTCAAGAAGAGGTAACATAGCCTATTTCCTAGCTTAACCACCTTCATAACATGACAACTAGTCATTATTGGAAATATTCTTAAGATTAAGTGGCAATGATTTATAATTACTCCAATTATTTTGAGCCACCACACCTAAATTAGCAATCCCATCAGCCAGGTAATTAGCTTCTCAGAACACATGAGAGATTCTAACTTCATCAAAATAATTAATGATGGTTAAAGAATCATTAATGAGATGGGAAATCGATCATAACGACAAGAAACATTTTAGAAGACATTTAATAATATTAAGGGAATCCCCTTCAAGCAAAAGTTTTGAAACCCCATAATCTTTAGCCAATAAGTGGCCATGATAGGTTGCTGCTGAATATATATTGAAGTTGATAAAGTAATGGATTTTGAATATCAAAATTAATAGAATACCAAAATGTATGATAATATTAGAGATTCTGTCTAATTATAATTAGATTGGTGTCTAAGAAAAAATCCCTTGGATTCAAAATATGGGGAATATGAGTCCTTTAATTTCTAAGGGATAGAAGATGAAATTAAGAATTATGTTCTCTTAGGAAAATCTTGCACACTTGAAGAAGAAAGGGTATAGTAAAGACTCTTAAGGATTATTTTTAGGTCATTGCAAGGAGTTATGAAGATCTAATTTTTTTGACACATCATTTTAATGACTCACACAACTCCACTTAACATAAAAACTAAGCCCTTCATGTAGAAGAAAAGACCCATCAATATACTATTAGAACCATTAATTTTAAAAGAGGTGTTGAAGTTACAAAACACATCATCTTCCTAGTGAGATAATCCACATGGGTATCTAACCTTTTTATACTCCATAAGAAGAATGGTGAAATAAAATTGTGTATACTTCAAGAATCTAAATAAGGATTTAGAGAAGGATAATTATATTTTTTCTAATTTGGATGAGGTACCTATTACAAACTATGAATGGATCAAAAATGGTGTTTGGATGGTTACTCAAGATATAATCAATTACCAAGAAATGGGGAACATTTTCATATAGAACGATGCACTTCAAATTGATCAATGTTTGTTCTACATTTCATTGAGCTATAGAAATTGTACTTAAATACTTTCTTAGTACTTTCCCATAATCATTTACATGGATGACATGACAATGTTTTCTAAGAAAAGAGGAGATCATATGTCATATCTATGTAAAGTTCTTTAGAGGTGTAAATATTATGAAGTATCTTTCGATCCAAAAAAACATATTTTGAGAAACTAAAGACAATATTATAGGTCATATCATTTCAAAAAAGGGTACATAACTCAACCCAAAAAGAATAGAGGTGATTTTGAAACCTCCTTTACCAAGAAGTAAGAAAGAGATGAAGTCATTCTTTGGTAAGACCAATTTTTTTCACAAGATTATTATTAGTTTTGTAGAAATAGTTAGATCATTGAATAATATTATTTAAAATTAATCTAAGATTGAATGGAGTTCCAAATCTCAAGATTAATTTAATGCAATTTCTAAGAATCAATTTTTAATTCCCATATGTTGAGAAGCCTAGATTACTTATAGCCCTTTTTCATTTATTTTGATACATTTGAACATTCATTTACAATTTTAATAACATAGAAATGGAAAGAGAACAATGAAAAACCAATTGCCTTTGGGGGTGATCCTTGTAAATTTGTAGAATTAAGATGCCCCTACAATGAAAATCAATCCTATGCACTAATATAGTGCAATCAATAAATTACCATCTAACTCTACATTGGGAGAAATAATAGATAAAGGAGTAAAGTTATATAAATTTTATTTGGAAATCCATCTCATGAAGCTAGTCATTGGATATGGATTAAGTACAATCATTTATGAGATACACACTTAGATAGTATAATAAAAATACACTATCAATTCAATTAAAAATGATAAATGCAAATGAATTTAGTGTTCTATATCCTACATAACAAGTGTTCATATCATCTAAAGCCAACATAGAGGAGTTATCTATGTCTTAAAATCAATCAAATAAATGATTAAATTAAATATTTTGTATAGAAGAAATTATGATGGATTGTACTTAAAGTGCTTAAGAAAAGAAGAAGTGGCACAAGTCCTAGAATATGCTTATAAAATAATTGGTATAGGATATGGTTCTAGAATTACAACTCATTAGATAATCAAATCATTTGAAACTAGAATATTTTTATAAAAAGTTTGGTATAAGATATAGTATAGGGTATATAAAAACCATTATTCTTGAAACTATTGATCTAGAAACTTAACCCCTCTTTTGAAGAAATTTCAACAAAAACACAACTTCAATTCTAGATTTTTCATACCAAGGGTACTTTAATTAAAATTTGAAAATATCCTTTTGTAGAGCTTACATCTAGAATCTTTTTTTTTTTATAAATATTTTGAATAGTTTTATTATTATTTTTATAAAATAAAATATTGCAAGTAGGTTACTACAATGAAATATGAGGTTGAAAAAAATATGGTGCAATAGAGGAGAGAGTCTTCTCAAAGAGGGTATAATTTTTTTAATGATTAAAAATTCAAAGAAAAGTTGATGTACCATGAAATCTACAACATTTTGATTAAGTTTGTCTTTAAAAAATTATTAAAAAAAAATATTCATAAAAAATTAGTTGTTTTCATCCACTAGATTTTCAAGTTAGCTACGTAGAATAAAGTTATAGAAAAAAATCGTTTTCTCTTTTTTTTTGCAACATCCCATCAACCTCTCTTTTTCTAAAAAACTAACAATTAAAATTATTTTCTTAAATTTATAAAAAAAATATATCGCCAACAACCGAGGACCCAACCCCACCTGAAGACCAAGGATTTGCCTGAATTCCGACACCGACTATAAGACCCCTTCATTTTGCTCTTTTGATCAAACAATGTTCTGTTTGGTTATGTCTTATTTTATGTTTGTACTTTGACTTAGAACTCAGTTGCTATTTGATCGCTATCTGTAAAGTGATGCGAATGTTATATTTTGGTGTGATGGTGTATTTTTCTGATGTTACCATTATGGCATGCTTTGGATTAGCATAGTGGATAACTGAATTAATGATGTTTATCCTTTTGATTACATTAATGATGTTAGATACGTCAGTTAGTAATATTGTATTGGTGAAGGGGACGAATTGCACCGCTCACTTTCGAGCGCCCTGCGATTCTGATATTCCCTCTTCACTGTGTGTTTTAATTTTAACATATATATGCATGTGGATATACTATGTGTTCGCAGGTTGACAGGTACAAGACATCAACTCCACCTGGTTTCACAGGTTTGAGCGTGTCCATTGCCCAACGGTATTTGATTGGGAGATAGTAGCTAGGTTTTCCATGCCAAGTTGTTACCCTAGTCATAATGTGTCATCGGGTCTTAGTTGGGTTAATTCTTTTATATTGTTCTCTCTCTTCAATTATTTAATTGCAAGTTGAAAAGGGTAATTAAATGGCTGTATGCATGTAACTTGTGAAATGAAACTGATCTGGTATTATGTTAATAACGTAATTTATTTATTAATTAATTTAATTTAATTAATAAATAATTTAATCATGGATTAGATTTATTAATTAATTAATTAAATTGATTGTGTTGAAATTAGATAAGTTGTTCATTTTGGAATTTATGGATTTTATTATGTGAAATTGAAAAATGAAAGAAAAGGTTTTAAATTGCATTTTTAGAAAAGTTGAATTCAAAATTTAAAAAAATGAGATATTTTCCATTTTTGTTTTCAGAAATTGATGAGGGTTGTTGCATAGATATTTTTTGAGATATTTTGGAAATTTCTTTGTTATTGGGATTTTGGGGATTGAGTTTTCAACAAGTATGAATTTTGGGGAATTAGAGGAGAGGAAGGATTTTGCAGTTTGTGGGTTTTGGATTGAATCTGAGGAAACTGCTAATTTGAAGAGGGAATCCAAGCAAGGATCTATGCACCATCTGGATCTCCTCACAAACTCAAAAAAACAAGGTTCTTATCTTTAAAATTAGTTGTTTTGAAAATTTATTTGTATATGTGTTGATGAAAATCATGTTGAAAAACATTTTAATCTTCTGTTTAAATGCAAAACAAACCCAATTTGATTCTTGTTTGCAAGGATTTGGAAGAAAACCTCTGTTTTGAAATGAATTATTTCCAAAGAAAAAATGTCAACATGGCTATAATTGTTTCATTCTGGGATTTATTTGCTCAATTGAGTTTATAGTTTTTATAAATTTGGATTAAAATATATGTATGTATATATATCTTTCTATTGGAAAAATACAAATATATATATACGTACATATATATATAGGTTTATATTTTTTTATATATATGATTATGGTCATGGAAAAGACCCATGTTTTTAAAAATAAAAAATAAAAAATGAATGAAATGAATTTCGGATTTTGAAAAAAATCTGCAAAGATGCTTTGGTTTTAAAATAAAAAAATCAAAATCAAAAGGTTTGGGGGTCGCTGGGGGCTCACCCCACCGTGCCCCCCATGGGAGGCACTGTGGGGGAGCCATGCCCAACACGCCCCCATTCCCCTTCCCTTGCGCAGTTGCCGCCCACGTGGGGTTTGGCGCGTGGCCCAAAACAACCACCCCACCTTGAATTCCATGTGGCCGCCCCATTCACACATGCACGCAGCCCGAGCATAAGCGTGGACTGACTTTTAAGTCGGTTTTTATTTTATTTAAAATATATATATTAATATTTTATATATTATTTTTATAATATTAAAACATTTAATAATAATATTTTATATTATAATTTATAATATCAAAATATTAATAAATATATATTTTGTTTAAGAAAAATATGTTGTATATTGGAGTTTTAATGTTTTTTTTTTAATACATATATATATATATATATATATATATATGTTTTTTAAAATATATATATATATATATATATATTGATATTAAAATATTAAATTTAATGGCATGATTTAAATGCATTTGAGGAATTTTAGTTTAATGCATAATAATTGAATCATCGAAATGATTTTTGAATATTATATTTGAAAAGATAAATATTGAAAGAAATATGATTAATAGTGAAATTAATTGATTCCGTTTAAAATGATTTAGTTTGCAATGACGATCAGTTATTTATTTTAACGATATATTATGAAATTATAGAAGTAAATGCTTATTTTATTACTTAAGGCAATTAGGGAATTAAGTGTTGGTTTAAATTTCATCTTGTCTGAAAGAGACGTATGTTTAAATTAGTTTTATTGAACAATAGATTACTGATGTTAATAAGGGAAATGGATTTAATAAATCCAAAATTAGTTTAATTCCTCACAACTTGCCTTCATGATTATTTCCTCTGGGTTCATGTTTTGGGAAAAGGGTTAAGTGTCTTTAATCTGTAAGTCTTCCAAAGGACCCTAGAGGTTGGGGGTTGTCATTTTGTAATGATGGCCATTTGTTATTTCCTTGGGTAGTGCATGAAGTTATGTCATTATTATTACCCGGTTTCCACGAACGGGGATGTCTTGAGTCTCCTGAAAAAGGAGTGGATTATGGGATCCGCGTCTCCTTGTAAGGAGTGGTTTTATTATTGTTGTTACCTCCAGTGGTTGGAGATGGCCTTATTTTATGTTGCCTCCTAGAAAAGGAGTGGTCATGTTATCTTGTTTTTTGCACTTTGGTAACCTTGTTGTTTGGATGGTATGTGTGTTGTCAAGTAGAAGAGTGGCTTCCGTGGGGGCTAGGGCCCAAAGAGGTAAACTGGGAAACCTTCGGGGGTGGTTTAATCAAGTGATAACTAAAACAAAACTTAGAAGATTAGGTGGTACTTCTCACTAATCAAGATAATTATGCCTCACTCATAGACACAAGGGCTCGTTTAGACTTGGGATGAGTGGGAAGGCCTGGAATGGCAAGGTCATCTATCTTGTCTGTACGAAAGGTATTTGATTCCGCATGAGTGAGTATGGGGGCCGAGATTCGGTTGAGGCCACCAGGATAACCCATAGTGGGGGCCGAAGCCTATGAAGATTCCCAGAGGACAACCCATGACGAGCTGTGTGATGACACTCTATCTAGGACAATAGTTGGTACTTGTATATTGTGGGTATGGTTTCTTTAACATACTTTATGTGACCATAGTTGGTACTTGTATATTGTGGGTATGGTTTCTTCAACATACCTGATGTGACCATAGTTGGTATTCGATTTTGTGGGTATGGTTTCCTTAACATACCTAATGTGACCATAGTTGGTATTCAATTATTATGTGTATGGTTCTCTTAACATACTTGATCTGCTTTATTTCTAGAAGCAATGTGACCATGTAGAGTTATACTTGTGTTGTACTTGTGATGCTCTTGAGTTGTATTTGTGGTGTACATGTGTTTGGTTGTGTCAGTTGGTTTAGTTATGTTTTAGCCTGTGTCTAAAGGTAGATGGTCTTGGCTAGGATTCCTTGTTACTATCTCCTAGCATGGGGGGTGGGCCTTTGGGTTCCACTTGGTTGGGTGGCATGCACCTAAATCCATTGGGCTTTCTTCATGTTCATGTGGACGAGACTTCCAGTTGGAGAGCTCATGGGGTTCATTTTCAGTTCTTGCGTTATTTCATTTCAGTTGATATTGTAATATTTTACCCCTCATTTGTTATCGAGGTGGAAGTTGTAACTGTAACCTTATTTATTGGACTTTCCTCATTCGGGGAATGAGAGTTGTAATTGTAATATTTAATTATGGATAAATGAAATTGAAAGTTATCTAGTATGCTTTGATGTAATTATCTTGTATGGAATGTATGTGTACTTATTATCTTAAGTAGATAAATGTTATGGATTCATTTATGTTGTTGTGGGTTTATAGGTAATCTCAGTCTCGTAACCTTAGGGGATGTTTTCAATGAGTAGCAAACTTGTATATTAATTGTACTTAAACAAAAAAAAAATAGTCTGTTTAAGTAGTTAATTGCAACTTCCTCTAGGGTTGCATGGAGGGGAGTTACACCGACCATGTTACATAGGGATATCGGCCCACCTGAACTTATTTTTATTTTTATTTTAAATTACAAACACAAACTAAATTAAGAATTTTATATTTCATTAGTTTACATAATTTTAAAATTCAAAATATAAATTTCACTTTAGGTTGTTCAAGTTGAAAAACTATAGTTTTGATCCTTAATAAAAGCATGAAACATTTTTGAACTTTTACCTATTTCCTAGAAGTTGAGTTCACATTTTTTGTACTTTACACATATGCATAATTTTAATAAGGAAAAATAGGGACCCCCTTTTCCTTCTTTCTTATTGATTGTAGCCTTTTCATGATTTCTCCAAATGCCCAAGTCTTTGGTTTTGAAATTTTATGTTGTCTAATATTTTGATGTTTTTCCTTACAAGCATGCAATTATGATATTCGCCAAAATGACATATTTTTTATTTATTTTTGTTTCACAGAGTTGGGAGTTTTCTTTTTGTGTTTGCCACTCTATTTTTGGTCAAGGTCATGCTCACACTCTAAACCCTATTGTTGGTGGTCATTTGGGCCTAACCCCAGCCTACCCTCAACTCTTGTTTAATGCAAATTTCCACACATGCATGATTTGATTTAAAATATATTTATTTTAATATATTATATTTCAAGCTCTACAACTCTCACACATACTTGCTAACCTAAAATCAAAGCCATTTTATGAAGTTTCATCAATTGCAATCAATATTCAAGTGGTGAGTGGAGTATTGTTTGCATGTTTGGTTCCTCTCATTTGTTTCTTTCCAATTGTTCCTTTTGTGTGTTTTCTAAGTAGGCTTCCATCCCTTCCTTTGTTTCTTTCATTTTCAGTTTTCATGGTGGTTGTTCTCTAGTACATGGCATTTTATTTATGTTTGGTTGATTTATTTCATTTTTAATTCACTTTGGGCTTTTTGTGTTTTATTTTGGTGTTTTTAGGCTTGGTATTTCATGTTTATTAGGTTTTATGTTTGTTTATGTTCCATAAGTTCTTCATCTACGTGTTGTGTTTTATTCATGGTGTTGACTAAACTTTAGTCTAGTTTTCAATCTTTATCAAATTTTACCTCGATGGATGTAAAATTTGGTTTTGTTAGGGTCTTGTGTGTTTTTTTGGTGACATCATGATCATGTAAGCCTATGTCCCCATCAATAATGAACTTACAATATTGTGCTTGCTTGTGATTTTTTAGTTATGTCTTTTAGGGTCAAAGTGTGAAGCGGATTCTTATTGAATTTAAGTATTTAATTTTATGCTTCCCCAACACTTTTTCTTCTCAACTTTGTGCTTTATTTTGATATCAATATCAATCTTGAAAGGATCCCATTATCTTTCTTTTCCAAGCATTAATTTTGTGGCATCTTCAATTCTTGATTCCCAACATCTTCTTGGGCTTTTCCTTTTGTTATTTATTTGATTATTTTAGTCTTATTATTACTTTTTTCCTATGGATAATTGTATAAGGCCTCACTAATTTTGACATTTAAACTTTACATCTCTTTCAAAATTGAAGGTTTAGAAATAATTTTTGTTATTTCCCTTTTGGAAAGCATTAGGGATTATCCTCAATCCCCAAATTTTGACACTTTACCTTATATCAATGTTCAAAATCATAGATGTGATGATAACTCTTATTAATTGCTTCATAGAAGATGCTAAAGACGATCTTGAATTTTGGATTCTAATAATTTCTCCTTAACCCTATTTGAGATTGGTGATTTTAGTTGAATCTTCCTTATCTATTTTTGAGTTTAGATATGCAACCTTCATAATTATTGAATCTTGTTACTTTTTATATTGATTAATATATTCAGGTTTAGGACTTTGGGTTAAATTACTAGCTTTGCATTCTCTCAAAGTGTTAGGGAACATATTCTTGATATCTTCCCCTTGACTCTTTGTAGTGTCATAAATTGTCACCCTTGACAGTTTCACACCATTTTTCTCCTGCCTAAGTGCATGGACCTAACTATAAATCTAATGTCCTAAATTATGCATTCCATGAACCATATGGATATTTATCAAGAACCCATTTGCAAAACTGAAGCAAATGTTCATTTACTATTTTTCTCTCGACACTTTACACCTCAAAAAATAGGGCTAGGACAAAGTCTCCCTAGGTGACCTAGTCCCCTATTTTGCCTCCAAAATTTAATATCTAAAAGTTGAAATTTTATTATTTTAATTTAAAATGTCAAATGTCAACTATGGGGATTTACTTTAGGGAAATTAGAATTATTATGTAGAAATACCTAGTCATTTCATCATTTAAAAACTAAGTGGAAATATTTTGAATCAAGAGCATTGCCAAGAAATTATTATCAAGTCAAGAGCAGTTAAGAGAAAATTTATTCTAACATTTCAATATTGAAGCATCATGTCAAGTTTTATGTGAATTTTTTCATGTTCATGTTGTCATTTTTATTTGTGAGGACTAACCCTTATAGATCTTACAAGAAATCAAGCCAATCTGCAATCAAACCTTGAGGAGATTTGTATGAGCTCAGTTCTTCAAGTAATCAGATTTGAGTGGTGAGTTGCATCCATTGTTGATTCATCATTCACTTGTAATTTAGCCTCCATCCCTTAAAAGGATAAGCTCTCTTTCATTGACATTACGGGTATGTGCAGGATCATCATGGAAAAAACAGGCCCTTAAGTGGCAATAAAATTCAGAAAAATCAGAGTTAGGCAACTTGACGTAAAAATTTGAATAAGTTATCTATATTATTTCAAAAATATGTAAGAATAGAATCTATATAAAATTGAATTTAGTTTCTAAAATACTAGGTTTATTTAAAAAAAAAAATCTATTTGGTGAAAATTTGAAATTTCAATGCAATAGTACTTAAATTTCAGGGAAAAAATAAGAAGTAGGTTTCTGTCTGACGACCCTTACCACAATAAAATGATAATATTTTTTTTATAATATTTTAGATATAAGTAGAGGACTCATGTCCCAATGTGATGCATATTTTTTTGTATTTTTTTTCCAATTTAATTATTAATTATGAATTTTTTATTACAACTTTTAAAAAATATAAAAACTAGTATGTCTAACCACCTTAACTTGGTAAAAAATTCATGAAATTCATTTTTTTTTTTAATCCTATAGTATGCAAAGCATAGAATGTGACACATGTTTTGGATTCAAAAAACGTGATAGCATTTGAAAGGTATAGATTTTTTTCAATAAGCCTATCAATCAGGATTTTGGTTGTAATTCAAATAGAAAATGAATAATAATTATTTATTAAATTCAAAGTAAAGAATAATTTATATTGGTGGAAAGTTGAGAATCTCCTTTAAAGCCCTTTTCCTTTCATCAATTTTGGGTTAAAAAAAAATTCGTTAGCCACATGGGCCATCATATCACTTACATATCACCACATTTTGGCCCATCATGATCCTGCACATACCCTTACCATTGTGGAGGTGGAAACATCAACATGGGTTTTGACTGAGGCAAGCCCCTATATGGTACAACCCTTCCTCTCTCTTTGAATGTGCAAGTTATAGGTCTAAATAATTTTAGAGGAAGATTTAGGCTCATTTATCCATTGTTGTATTCAAACCCTACAACTTGACAACATATGAAAACTTAATTATCTTAGCACCCGATGAAGATCTGATAGTGGGGACACAAAAGAAAGAAGCTCAGATCAGACTCCAGAGGACTATGAAATTAGATCTTAGTTTCATTTACTAGGAAAAATTCAACCTAGGTGAATTTGTCCCTCAAATTCAACTCTAGATTTATATGTCAGGTGTAGAAAACTCTGCTCAGTCTATTTCTAAAATTTAAATTTGTTTGCGAATTTCTAGATTTGTTGTTTTTGCATCAAAATAGGATATTTGCATCATTTGTTAATCATGTATCATTACATTTCATACAAAATGCATTTCCAAGTCCTTAAATTTAGATCCTTATAGGTTGGCTCATTTATCCATTTCCATAATGGTTGGCTCACCTTTCAGGTTGCAAGTCAATCTCATATCCTATCCAATCTTGAATTTAATGATAAGAGGCACCTCACCTACCATTATGGAAAAGTAAGACCTTGTGAAATCACAAGGTGGAGTCCTAAGGTTTCAATTTTCCACCTTATCACTCTCTAATTCTAATGTTCTAATATAATTATAATGCTTGTGTTTAAGCGTGTAGCTTCATAAAGCCTTTTAACTTTAAATTTTACCAAAAATTATCAATGTTTAGGCTTCTTATATCCATGATACTTAAGGCATAGATTATCCTAGGATATTAAGGCTTGCTTCTTTGACTATTTAACAAAGAAAAATGATTAGGCCAAAAGAAAAGCATTTTTATGAAACCTCAACTAAGGTATTTGAGGATGGTGAAGCTTGTTTTCTATGTAATGACATCTTTTGGACATAATATTTTTTCTTTAATTTTATGATTTTATGATTATTTTTAATATATATGATGGATTTTTATGCTTGATTGGTTGCATCCATGTGAGGAGAGAAATGAGATTCAAACATGAAGTACAACTATAAAGACTACTATCTCCTTCCAATATTTTCTCCCCGTGAAACAAAATAGGAGATACAAACTTGGGATATTTAAATGTCCAAGATTTATTGCAAATGGTACACCGATAAGGAGAAACAACATTTGAGTCCCAATGAATGGCCCAAAGTAGGCTAGTGCAACCTATTTTATTCCTAGTCTCTACAACTAGTGCTAGCATGTTCCCAAAGATATGATTAGAAGAGGAGAAAGGTATTTAGGCTAGAACACTAGATGGTGTTAGACATAAACCATGATGTGATAGATAGAATGTTTAGTATGCCTACATATGCATAGTCTAATAATATATGTATTAAGGAGGCCCTATACTATTATGAACCAAAGACAACATAGCATGTGAACTATATAAATGATAATTGGTTGATCTAAAAGAGGAAATCAACCTCCAAGATGGCTAAGGTGAGACACAAAAGTGATTTCAAATAATATGCACATGATTCCATAATGTTACTAAGAATAGTAGTAGGATAGCTCAATGATAGGGACTTCTATTCTTGGATGTGATTTTTCAAGTTGTCTATCTTGGACAAGAAGAGGATAGAATAAGACTCCTTCATTAATGAAAATATAGATTAATAGTTGCTAGAGGTTTAGGAGACAATAAAATCCTATATGATTTCCTGCTTGGTCTACCTACATGCCTATAATGCTAGCTTTCTAAGTTTGAACTAAGTGGTATAAATGCAGCTTGGCAAAAATTTTCATGTATGATTATTACCCTTAGCGGGTAAACCCACAAAAGTGGTTTACAATTCCAATGAGGAAGGAAAATTTGCAAAAATGACCCCATGCAAAAAAAATTGGTTTTTGGGGGTTCAAACGAACTTCTAGTTCGAGCGAACCCAAATAGGGTTCGATAGAACCCCCCTTCGAGCGAACACATTTAATGTCAGGTCCCACATTTCCTAGAAAAATAAGCAAAAAAAATGCTTGTGGAAAGGGGGTTCGAATGAACCCTGGTTTGAGCGAACCCCCCTTTTCCCCCATTCTCCCCCTCTGGCACCAAAAAACTCCAAATTTTTTTCCTTCGAAGCTCGAGTTGAGGATGAAAATGGAGGAGACTTCATAGTACCAATTGGATGATGGTATTCCTCGGATCAAGCTATCTAATGAATATAATTTTAATATGTTTTGGTTTTATTATGTATTTGTTTTCTTAGTTTGATTAAACATAGGTTTTCCACCGAAAATCAAGCTCTTTATTTTGCACATGAGGAAAAATAGCAGATTATCAAAATAAAATTCTAAAAAATATGTGCAGGCTAGGTATTGATGTCCTTGATCCAATAAAAAAATAAAATAAAATTTTGATACATACAAAAAAAGTTATGTTGTATACGGTTCGCCTATGTTTGAATTGTAATTGGTTTGATTTCGAAACTTGATTAAGGAAAAAATATTCAATAAAATACTATGAAACCAAATGAAAGGGTTAGATATTGTAGTTACAAATCTAAATTTGAAAAAAATAGAATTTTATCCTTCATGGAAAAAAGGTTATGTTGTATACAGTGAGTGTCTGTAATACCCTTCCATTTTGCTTCTTGTTCAAGTTGCTTTATACTATGTTTGGTTGCAGTTACCTTGCTTTTGGATACATTTTGTTATGATGTTTTAATTGCTACCATTGAACGACAACTATTATTGTGGGATGTAGTTATCTGATTTTGTTTCACATGCATTATGGATTAATGATGTTGTAGAGTTAGCATGAGATGTTATTATGAGATTACTAGATTATGATGGAAGTGTTAGTTTTGATACTTGTATGGTTGAAGAGGACGAGTTCGCATCACTCGCTTGCGAGCGCCCTGTGAATCCGTAATTTTTTCTTCATGGTGTGTATTATATGCTGGATATATTGTATGATGTTGTTTACTTGGTTGTAGGATTGCAGGTACATGACATCGACTCCACCTAGTTTCACAGGTTTGAGTATGTCGATCCAACGGTTAAGTTGAATGAGAGATAGTAGCTAGGTAACATGTGTCAAGTTTACACCTTAGCCTTAGTGTATCGTCAGTTGTGTGTGTCGAGTTATTGTTTGTCTTTTTTTAATGTTATTTAATTCTGAAGGATTATTGATTTGGAAATAGATATTTAGAATAATTGCATTTAAATCATGTTGATAGTTATTTAATTTAAATAATGCAATGTGAATAAAATTTTATATTTAAATTAATTAATTATATTTAGTTTATTTAATTAATTAAATTTGATCCAAGGGGTTGAATTTAGTTATTAAATAATTAAATTAATTAATTAAACATGATGCAAGAGAATGAAAGGAAATAAAAGAATTAAAATTAAATTTGGAATTCAATTTCAACGTGTGGGAATTAAATTAGAAATTGTAATTAAATGTTTATTTGGAAATTAGTTGCATCTTTGGAAATTAATTTATTATTTGAAATTGCATTTTAAATTGAAAGTGGGTTTTCAAAAAGTGAAATTGAAATTGAAATTTGAAATTGAAAGTGAAATTGAAATTGAAATTGAAATTGAAATTGAAATTAAAATATCTAATTTGCATGTAATGTGAATTAGGGCTGTATTAGGTATTTTTGATTTATAAAGAATACATGTTTTAATTTTAGGGCAGAAAAATCTTTTAGAAAAAAAATACATTTTTACAGCAGGGAAGAAATTTTGGAAAATTTGCACAAGGTTTGAAGAAAGTTTGATTTTAGAATTGATTGAAGGAAATATTGTTTGCATTTGTTGGATTTTGGATTGGATTCATTGGAGGATTGAAGAAAATTCAAGAAATCCTTGGAGGAGGCTTGCATCAGAAATTCATCTCTTCCTGTAGCTTCTTGTACCAGGTTTTTCTCTTTGTGTTTTATTGTTCTTGATTGTTTTTCTTTAAAATAGTAGTGATTAAAGATTTGTTTGTTAAATCTGTTTTAGAAAATAAATTTGATATTAGAAGAAAAAAATTAAATAAATTTACAACCTTTGCTTGTGAAAATTCTTGAATGAAAATTGTGAAAACTTCAGTTGAATTTAAACTATTTGGGGAAATAGATTGTGTTGTTATTGGAAATCAAAAATAGAGATTGAACAATGCATTTAAAATGATTTTAGAAAATAAAACTCTCTGTTTATTATTAAAAATCGGATTTTAAAATCTGTAGGATAGTTATAATTTTCATGGTAAAATGGTCTGGTTGCATCGCCTATAACTTCACTTACAAAAATCTTGAAATTTTCTTATCTCTATCAAAAAATCGCAAATACCCAGATCGTAGTTTTTGAGTTATACTTGAAACATGAGACTGCTGTTAAGTTATTTTTCCATGACTATTCTGAAAATAAAATAATAATAAATTGGTATTTATAAATATTAATATTTTAGGTATTGTTATTATAATATTAAAATATTATTTAATAATATTTTATATTATAATTTATAATAGTAAAGTATTATATTTATTTATATTATTTTAAATAAAATTTGTATATTAGATTAGTGGAATTAAAATTATAAACGTATGGGGAAATTATTGTTTATTTTAAAATAGCATATTAAAGTTTAATTGAAGGAGTTAAATATTTAATTTAAAAAATGCATAATTTAAAATTTAATTGTGGAATTTAAATTCATGTGTAAAAGGTCCAATTATTAATTTGATTTAATTGAAAATATATATATATATTTTGGAAAATTAATGATAAGGGATATTTTATTTTGAATTAAACAATTTGATATTCTGTAAAAAATAGAAGATATGTTAATGATTAAATATATTTAAATATATTAATTTATATTTAGTATATATATATTGAAGGTATATATCCATTTGAGAGAATAAATAATATTTTATCTTATTTTATTCTATTGTTTGCAAATTGGGTATTATTAGTGTTCTAAAAGAAATGATTAGTATGTGTAGAAAATATATAGAGAAAAATGTTTTTTTAATAGAAGTAATTACTTTATTTAAAAAGAAATGTTTATTTTGTTAATATGATTGAAGAAAATATATTGAAATGTATATATATATCCATGAGTATTTTCAATCAGTATTTACCTTGTTTTATTTAAGTGCATGTAATTTAGCTTTGCATGAAGAATTTAAAAGATAAGTTTTGAATGTATGGTCAAAATTGATAAGAAAAAAGATATTTAAATATATTGAAAAATTATATAAATATTTATATTTAAATATTTGTTTTAATTAATGAGATTTAATTAGAAACAATATGAATGCGTGATCAAATAGATAAGCCAAAAGATATTTTTATACATTGATGAAATTGCATGTTTTTAAATGGATAGTTGAAGAGACATAGACTCCGGATAGAAAATTGAAAAGATTGTTTGCAATAGTGTTAGGTTGCATTAAAAGTAAATTTAGGAACTAACTATATTGAAAAAGACAAATAGTTATTATGTTTTATTTAGTTCCATAGAGTAATCTAGTCATTGTGAATGGAATATTAAATAATATATGTAATTAAATTTATTAATATATATATTTGGTGTCTATATAATATGGAGTATATATATATATATATATATTAAGTGTAAAATTCATTATCATATTTTATTTTAATGAGATGCATGCAATATATTATTGAATAGAGATTTAAAAATTGATTGATTAGTGTATATGGAAAATGGATAGAGAAACAATATGTTATTATATTAAACTGATTGAATATTTTAAATAGAAAATTGAATGAGATGTAAGAGTTGTTTAGGAAATGGAAAGAGTTTACTTGCATGGATTTGTGTTGATTTAAAAGTAAATTAAGAAGTTGTTTTATTGATAAGGCAATCAATTATGTTATTTATTAATTTCTATTTAGATTAATTGAATCATTGTGATTGGGTTATGAAAGAGATATGGATTTAGTATATCCAAAAGTAGTATCTTCCTCATGATTATCTTAAAGGATTTAATTCTCTGTATTCAGTAAAGGGAAGTAAGTTTAATTGTTTTAGATTTTCAGTAATGAAAAGGGAAATAGGGGTTATGATTATTTTAGATGATCTAGTTATCGTGTCTTTGACTTTGTCAATACTACCTATTAAATGAGCATGGATTTAGAAAATCCAAATATTAGATTTGATTAATGACTTGAATGCTTTGGTTGCTATGTCATCAAGTTGCATTGTTGGTTTTGGGATTTAGTGTTAGTCCTAAATTATAAGTCTTCCAGAAGAACTTAGAGGATAAGGGTTGTTGAATCTTTATACCATCCAGTTCTTTTCCCTTGGGTAGTGCATGGCGTTTTTTCAATTTTACCTGGTTTTCACGAACGGGGATGTTTGCACCTCCTTGGTTTAGGAGCGGATTATGGGATCCGTGTCTCCTTGTATGGAGTGACCTTGTTATGTGGTTTCATCTTGTTGCCTCCTATGAAAGGAGTGGACTATGTGTTGTTGCCTCCAAGATGTTTGGAGTGAGTTCTTTTATTTGTTTCCTCCTGTGAAAGGAGTGGACTATGTGATTGTTGCCTCCAAGGTGTTTGGAGTGAGTTTCTATTATTTGTATCCTCCTGGTGTTGGAGTGGTTATGATGCCTAGTTTGTATGCACTTGTGTTTCCCTTGGTGATTGGTTGTGAGTGCGTTGTCCATTAGAAGAGTGGCTTTTGATAGGGGTCGAAGCCCAAAGTGGTAAACCGGGTAACCTTCAGAAATGAGTTAATCAAGTGATAATTAAATTAATGTACTTAGATGATTAGGATGCAGTTCACACTAATCAAGATAATTTAATCGTCACTCATAGACACAAGGGCTTGTTTAGACTTGGGATGAGTGAGAAGGCCTAGAATGGCGAGATCAATTATCTTGTTCTTGCGAGAGGTAGTTGATTCTGCATGAGTGAGTATGAGTGCCGAGATTCGGTTGAGGCCACCAGGATTACTTGTGCCGGAGCCTATGAAGAATGCTCAGAGGAGATCTCATGACAAACCTTGTGATGACACTCTATCTAGGACAACTGTTGTTAATTATTTTATGTGTATGGTTATTTGAACATACTTGATCTACTTTATGTCTGGAAGCAATGTGACCTATGTCAGTGATGTTGGAGTTGTACTTGTATTGTACTTGATTTGTACTTGTATTGTATTTGATTTGTACTTGTATTGTACTTGATTTGTACTTGTATGGTGAATGAGTTGTACTTGTTAATTCATTTGGTTGGTTATAACAGTATGATTTAGTTTGAGTCTGCCTTTGGTTAGAGGTAGTAGAATCTTTGTCCATGTTACTTTGTTACTATCTCCTAGCATGGGGGGTGGGCCTTCGGGTACCACATTGGCTGGGTGGAACATGCATCAAAACTGTTGGGTCCCCAGATGGACAGCTCGCGGTTCTTGTTGTTATTCTTGCATTGTAATATTTTAACTTGTATAAATTATTTTATCCCTCTTATGTTTATGAGGTGACATTATGTAATTGTAACCTTATGTACTATTGCCTCATTCTGGGAATGAGCGATGTAACTAAAGATAATGATTATGAGATTGTATTTTGGATGCTTACTTTATTATGTTATGTGGTATTCTTATGATGTATGATGTTTATATCATAAAGTTCATAATGCTATGGTTATATGTAATATGTATGTGTGGGTTTAAGTAATCCTAACCTTGTAGTCTTAGAGGTTGTTGTTAATTAGTAAGTGAATGTGTATGTTAAATGCACTTTATAAAAAAAAAAAATTTGTTCGCTTATGATGTTAATTGCAACTTCCTTTAAGGTTACTTGGCAGGGCATTACAGTGTCACTCCTTAAAAATGTTGTTTACTGAAAAAAACTAGTTTTGAAAGCAGATGGAAAAATAAGTGCAATTTGATTCCAATTATTTTGAAAAATATATATTTAGAATCTATAGACTAAATGTCACAAATCACTAGTTTACATCATCTTCAAATTCCTCACGGTTTAGCCGCTATAGGTGCCTAAAAGTGAAGATTTAGTTAGAAAATTATTTCAGTGTCCAGTTTGGCCAAAAATTATAAACTAGTATTGTGGGATCACCCTAGCTAGAGTTGAAATTAAGTTGGAGAAATTAGAAAAGGGTCAATGGTGCCTTTATTTTCTCCATTTTCAAGTTCTTGGGGAACAATTATACTAAGAGGTTGTCCTTCAAGGAACAACAAAAATTGAACAACTAGGGGAGTTGTGTTTATCTTCTCACTTTTTAGGTGTGCCCAGATACCTAATTTTTATGTTAGTGTGCTTTATGAAGGGACACACAATCCAATTATTTTTTATAGCTATATATGAGGAAGATAATATATAGGTGGATAGAATAATTGGAAAAGTGGCGTCCCCTTTAATGAACCCTTATCTTGTAAGAATTTGGTTAAAAAGTAGGGAAATAAATGAATAAACTCATATGTGGAAAACACTTTCATTACTAATTTAATGCTAAAATCCATGATAAAGACCTCCTCATGTAAAGAATATAATATGATAAGTGGATATTGTAATTGGAAAGATGATGTCCCCTTTAATAGACCCCCGTCTTGTAAGAATATAGTTGAAGGGTAGGGGAATAACTAAAAAAATTATATGTGATAAACAATTTCATTATAAATTTGGCTGCTAAAATCCATAGCAAATAACTCTTCATATGGACACTAGATGCCCTAGTCAATAAAAAAATTCTACCCTATCAAGAAAATTTACTCTACATTTGGGAAGCTACTCATTCTAACTATAATGAAGGAAAGACTCCAAGTACTTAACCAAATTTTCTTTTGGTACTAATTCACTAAAAGTGATAAGTAAGAAAAAAATTGTCTTATTGTTCTTTGGATATTTTTTTGTATCTTTCAAGGATAATCCTTTACCTTTTTGGATTATCTTAAAAAAAAAATATCATGACAAACAAAGGAGGTGACCACATTTTGTTCATTGACCTCCCTAGGCCTAGATAATTATCTCTTCAAGCACTTTTGGCTCATGCCCATGCATAACAATATCCCTTGCCTCATACTCCACAATTGAGATTAAATGAAAAACATTCTTCTATTGTTCAATGCCATCATCAAAGTGCCCTCTTTGTGGAAAACTAACACATACCTTACAAAACTCAAAAGATCTTGATTTGAAATTTAGAGTAAATCCTCAAAGTGACCTTCCACCATCTTGTTCATCATTGTTAGTATGTTATAGATGATAAATTAGATTTAAAAAAACACCAAGACTTTTTTTTCTCACCAAAGTCAAAGGCATCAAACCAACCCTACCTTCCAAGAGTTATCAACCTAACACATATTAAAAGAGCATGCGATATGGGTAGCAAAGATGAATGTAAATGTGACCATTGTGATAAGAAAATTGCTAGAAACAGTGCTAGTTTTTCTCCATCTAAAGAGAAAATGAATATTGATGTACTACATGAATTGGAAGTTAACAATAATATAGTTATAAGATCTGACACAAGTTTAGATGAGAAATATTACATAAAATGAATAAAAATCTAATAGACTATTTTTTTATATATTGAAAAATGCATTTACAAAGAAAATATTGCAGTTAAAAACTGCAAGAAATTGTTGTAATCAGTCTAATAGACTATTACTTGTCTAAAATAAATATATTTTTTTTGTTTAAATATATTAATTATTACTGATTGAACAAATTTATGATCAAAATATTTTTAATCTTCAAACTTACTTACCATGTAAATTAGCATTTAATTGGTTGAACTTACCATGCTTAAATTTGAATCATCTTAAAATAAATGATAGTACAATGGTCTCAATTATATAGACAGGAAAAATAAAAATGTAGAACACAAAATTTAAATTAAAAAAATTAAACCAAAAACTTTTTAAAATAGATTGACCAAAAAACATAAATCAGAATAAGACTGAGAATCATTTATATTAAATTTCAAAATAGTGCTTTAGTGTCTCACTGTTATGAAGTTCTTTAAAGAGGAAGAAAATCATGACAACTTGGAAAGATTCACAGGTATATCTTCTTTCTTTACCATTTCTAAGACAATTAGATTTTTATCATTCAAATACAATTGGATAGAGTATTTTACGAGTGCCATATTCTAATGATACACAATACATTGTACAACCAATTTATTGTAAAATTAATGGCTAAAAATCTTTAAGAGCAAATGCTATTCCATTATAGGTTAGCGACAATAAATAAGTCTAAAAATCATTAAAGAAGATTATTAATTTAGAGGTAGTATTAACAAAATTAAGGTTTGTATTTTAATAAAATCATTTGAGTCATTTATGTTAATATTAAAATATTTGTTTAGTTGAAAGTTAGTTTTTAATAGATAGGTTATAGTTTTGAAAAGTTACAAGAATTCAATATTTATATAAGCATTTGTACAATATTTTAATATTAAGAAATGATTTATAAATATATTTTATATATTTTTGTTGTGCATAGTACGAGTTAGATTTCTATTAATATATATACCTGTCAGTTTTCAATAGATAGAATATTCAATATACAATAAAAAATTCTGGTTTCCAATCCTAGTTGATTCTTAGACCATTGAAGGATAGAGGCAGAGAATAAAAATTACATAGAAAAATAATTTTATATTATATTCATAAAATTCTAACACAGAACAACTTCATCAACTTTTGCTACTTCAGAGCAATGTAAAAATTTCTTCAATTCATATGGAAAAAATACATCCCCATTCCTTTATAACAAAGTCACGACCCAAAATTCATAAATACAATATTAAAGGCTATTAATAAAAGCCATGCTAACAAAGTCTAATCAATTATAAAAACATGTCCTAAGTCATATTGAAAACTTGTCCCATTGAGTTAACTGATGCCAACTCTGATGTCACATCAACCACCATAAAAAAGAACACAACCACTCTACCCTTGAAGTGAGAGAAGGTTGGCACGGTATCACGGTGAAGCCATGAGTCAACTACCCAACCGTGAGAGCATTTGGAGAGGTCGTGGTGGCCGTGGTAACCGAGCTCCAATGGTTAGTCCACGATACCGCGGTCTGCAAGACTGATGGCCGTAGTGTGGAGATAGACACATCGTGGCACCGTAGGAGCTTGGAAAGGAGGCCGCGGTATTGCGGTAATACCGCGCTACCGTGGACAAGGCAATGAGAGGTCGCGGTATTGTGGTCAACATTGTGGTACTATGAGCTGATGAGGTGGATGGCGCGGTTGTGCAGTATGAGTAGTTGGAGACAGGCATGGGAGTTGAGTGAAACTCCAACACTCCCCCTTGAATGCAACTCCTGCAGACTGTAACACCCAGACAGTCTTTTTGGTGAATGAAATCATCTCTACCCAGCACCTTTGTAAGTATATCTGCAACCTATTCCTTCGACCTAGGCAGGTGCATGGAAATGGGTAGCAATTTTGTGGACAACTTACTTTTTCATCCGAAAATAGCAAAAACATGAACGTGTTATAGTAAAACGCGCTCGCGTTATGGCTTGGTAATGACTGAGCCTAACGTGGGTGTTTTAAAACGTGAGCGTGTTATGGTTTAAATTTCAAAAAATGCACACATTTTGAGTTCAAAAATGTGCATTTTTTGAAAAAAAAAACATTTCCAAAATGCGAGCATGTTATAACGCGCTCGCATTTTGGTCTACATTGAAAATAATTTCTTCTCTTTTTCTTGTCTCTTTCTTCTTGTTATCTTTTAGGGAAACTATATACATGAAATAAACATTTAAGTATAAGTTGAAATTTATATATGGACATTTACTTTCTTATGCTTTAAGTTATATTTCATGTATATACTTCTAGGAAGTTTGAGAGTGGTTTCAGATCTCTAGGAGTTATAATGCAAATTCTAGTTTTTGGAAGATCTTTAAAATTTCAGACTTAGTCAAATTTCAGTAATCAGCATTTCAAATTTCAGTAATCAGGAGGTCATATTTTAGTAGTCAACAAGTTCTATCATCTTTCTCTCTCACTCTCTCCTTCTCTCTACTCTTTATCTCTCCACTCCCTCTCTCTCTCCCTTCCAACCTCTCTCCCCTCTCTCTCTCTTCTAGTTTTTGGAAGATCTCACAAATTTCAAACTTAGTCAAATTTCAATAATCAGGAGGTTAAATTTTATTAATCATAAAATTGTATTATTTCTCTCTCTATCTCACTCATTTTTATCCCTTACACTCTAGACCTCTCTCTCACTATCTCTATCCCTTTTTCTGACTCTCTCTCTCTCTGTCTCTCTCTCCTTTTGCCCCTAATTCTCTCTACCTCACTTATCTCTCCCTCTCTACTTGTCTCTATCTCCCTCCCCCCCTCTCTTTCTCTCTACCTACCTCTCCCTCCATCACACCCTACCACTCTCTCTATTTCTCTCTATCTAACCTCTCTCTCACCTCCCTCTCTCTCCCTCCATACTTCTCTCTCCCTCTCTTCTTCCCTATCTACTCTTTATCTCCCATCTCTCTTTACCTACCTCTACATCCATCAAACCTTACCACTCTCTCTACACCTCTCTCCCTCCCTCCCTCATTCCCTCTTTACTTCTCTCTATCTCACCTCTCTCTCTACCTCTCCTTCCATCTCTGCTTATCTTTATCTCCTCTCTCCCTCTCTCTACCTACCTCTCCTTCAAACACTCTTTATTTCTCTCTATCTCACCTCTCTCTCCCTCATTACATCTCTCTCCCTCTCTCCCTCCCTCTCTACATATATATATCCCCTCTCCCTCTCTACCTAGCTCTCCATCCATCACAACCTACCACTCTCTCTCCATTACTCTCTATCTAACCTCCCACTCTCTCCATCCATACCTCTCCCACTCCTTCCCTCTCTACTCTCTACCTCCCTAATCCTTCTCTACCTACATCTCCATCCATCACTCCCTAACATTCTCTCTACACCTCTCTATATTTCTTCTCTCCCTCCCTCCGTCATTCCCTCTCTACCTCTCCTTCCCTCTCTAATTATCTTTATCTCCCCTATCACTCTCTCTCTCACTAGATGTCTCCCTCCCTACCTTTTCCCCTATATACTCTCTATCTCTCCTCTTCCTCCCTCTACCTCTCTCTATCACTCTCTCTCACTCCTCCCTTACCCTCTTTCTCTCTCACTCTCTCCTCTTTATCTCACCATTCTCTCTTTCCCTCTTTGTAACTCTCCACTTCTCTATATGTCACCATTCTCTCTACATATCTTTATCTCACCTATCCCTCTTTACCTCTCCCTTCCTCCCCTCTCTCACCCACCCTCCCTCCTTCCCTCTATCTCTATCTCTCTCTACTTCTCTCTATCTCACCTATTCCTCTCTAGCTGCATATCCCTCCATCACTCCCTACCACACTCTCTCTATTGCTCTCTATCTCACCTCTCTCTCATCTCTCTCTCACCTCTCTCTCTCCCCCTCCATACCTCTCCCTCTACTTCCCTCTCTACTCTCTATCTCCCTAATACCTCTCTACCTACCTCTCCATCCATCACTCCCAACCACTCTCTCTATACCTCTCTATATCGATTCTCTCCCTCCCTTATTCTCTCTCTACTTCTCTCTACCTCTTTGTCTTTCTCTAATTATCTTTATCTCCCCTAGCCCTCTCTCTCTCACTATATATCTCTCTCCCTACCTTTTCCCCTATCTACTCTCTATATCTCCTCTCCCTCCCTCTACCTCTCTCTCTCTCTCTCTCACTCCTCCCTCACCCTCTTTCTCTCTCACTCTCTCCTCTCTATCTCACCATTCTCTCTTCCCCTCTCTATAACTCTCTCCTCTATATGTCGCCATTCTCTCTCTACTTATATTTATCTCACATATCCCTCTTTACCTCTCCCTTCCTCCCCTCTCTTGCCCACCCTCCCTCCTTCCCTCTATCTCTATCTCTCTCTACTTCTCTCTATCTCACCTATCCCTCTCTAGCTACATATCCCTCTATCACTCCCTACCAAACTCTCTTTATTTCTCTCTATCTCACCTCTCTCTCAGCTCCCTCTCTCTCCCTCCATACCTCTCCCTCCATCTATACTTCCTTATCTACTCTTTATCTCTCATGTATCTATACCTCTCCTTCCCTCTCTACTTATCTTTATCTCCTCTTTCCCTCCCAACCTCTCTCTCTCTCCCCAATCCCTCCCCCCCCCTATTCTTCTCTCCCCTTATGAGGGTTGAGAGTGTAAGGTTTAGTGTTTAAGGTATAGGGTGGAGGTTATAGGGTTAATTGTATAGGGAATAAGGTTTAGGGTTTAGGATATTAGGTATAAAGTTGAGGGTATATGGTATAGGAATGATGGGTGAGGGTTTAGGGTTTAAGATATAGGGTTGAGGGTTGAGGGATAGTGTTTAGGGTTGATGGTATAAGGTTAAGTGTATAGGGTATATGGATTATGGTTTAGGATATTGGGTATATAGTTGAGGGTATTGGGTTGAGGATATTAGGTTTAGGGTTGATGGTTTAGGGTTTAGGATTTATGTACAAGTTTAAGGGTTGAGGGTTGAGGTATAATGTTTAGGGTTAAGGGTATGAGGTTAAGTGTATAGGGTATAGGAATTAGGGTCTAGGTTGTAGGGTTAAGGGTATAAGGTATAGGGTTAAGACTTGAGATTGTAGGGTTTTCTGTTTAAGTATAGGGTTGAGGGATAATGTTTATGGTTTAGGGTATAAGGTTGAGGATGTAGGGTAAAGAGATGAGGCTTGAGGGTTGAGGGATAGTGTTCAAGGTTGAGTGTATAGGGCTAAGTGTATAGGGTATAGGGATTAGGGTTTAGAATAATGGGTATAGGGTTGAGGGTATAGGGATTAGGGTTTAGAATAATGGGTATAGGGTTGAGGGTATTGGGTTTCAGATTGAGGTTTAGGGTTTAGGGTTTAGTGTACAAGGTTGAATGTAGGGTTTAGGGTTTAAGTATAGGGTTGGGGGATGATGTTCAAGGCTTAGGTTATAAGTTTGAGCGTATAGGGTATAAGGATGAGGGTTGAACATGTAGGGTTGAGGTATAGTGTTCAAGGTTGGGGGTGTAGGGTTAAATGTATAGAGTATAGGGATTAGGGATTAGAATATTCGGTATAGGGTTGAGGGTATTGGGTTTAGGGTTGAGAGTTTAAGGTTTAGGGTACAAGGTTTAATGTAGGATTTAGTGTTTAATTATAGGGTTCAGGGTTCAAGGATAATGTTTAGGGTTTAGGGTATAGGGTATAGGGATGAGGATTGAGAGTGTAGCATTTATGGTTTAAGGTATAGGGTTGAAGGTATAAGGTTAAGTTTATAGGGTATAAGGATTAGGGTTTAGGATATTAGGTATAGAGTTGATGGCATTGGGTTGAAGGTTTAAGGTTAAGTTTATAGGGTATAGGGATTAGGGTTTAGGAGAGAGAGAGAGAGACCTGAGAGAGGGTGAAATTGGCAACCTAACTTGTCCTATTTGAAAAAATGGGTCCAAGAAATGGGGTCTCCCAATGATGTAAATCACCTGGAGACCCCATTTCTTGGATCCATTTTTTTTCAAACAGGACACTACATTGCCAATTTCATTGAATTGGCAAGCTAGTGGGCCCACTAGCTTGGAGATTTGGTGAAATTGGCAACCTAACTTGCCTATTTAAAAAAATGGGTCCAAGAAATGGGGTCTCTTGGTGATAGAGACCCCATTTCTTGGACCCATTCTTTCAAACAGACCACTACATTTCCAATTTCACTAAATTGGCAACCTAACTTGTCTTGTTTGAAAAAATGGGTCCAAGAAATGGGGTCTCCCGGTGATTTACATCACCAAGAGACCCCATTTCTTGGACCCATTTTTTCAAACAGGCCACTACATTGCCAATTTTACCGAACTAGCAAGCCGATGGGCCCACTAGCTTGGTAATTCAGTGAAATTGGTAACCTAACTTGCCTATTTGAAGAAATGGGCCTAAGAAATGGGGTCTCCCAATGATTTACATCACCGAGAGACCCCATTTCTTGGACCCATTTTTTCAAACAAGCGAGGGTGATCCCACAATAGTGGTTTACAATTTTTGGTCAAGCTGGACACTAAAATTATTATTTTTAACTAAATCTTCACATTTGGGTACCTATAGTGGCTAAACCGTGAGGAATTTGAAGATGATGCAAACTAGAGTCTCATCAAATTTTGTCTATAGATTCTAAATTTATTTTTTTCAAAATTTTTGGAATAAGATTGCACTTCTTTTTCCATCTCCCATGAAAACTGGTTTTTTAAAAAAACAACATTTTTAAAAAGTGACGCTCACTGTATACAACATAACTTTTTCTGTATGAAAGATAAAATTCTAATTTTTTCAAATTTAGATTTATAACTATGATATCTAGCACTTTAATTTGGTCTTATAGTTTTTTATTGAATATTTTTTCTTTAATAAAGTTTTGAAGTCAAACGAATTGCAATTCAGACATAGGCAAACTGTATACAACATAACTTTTTTTGTATGCATCGAAATTCAATTTTTTTTTTTTAATGGATCAAAGAAATCAATACCCAGCACAAAAATATTTAAAAAATATATATTTTGATAATTTTCTATTTTTCCACATGTGCAAAACAAAGAGCTTGATTTTCGGTGAAAAACCTATGTTTAATAAAACTATAAAAACACATACATAATTAAACCAAAACATATTAAAATTATATTCATGGGATAGCTCATTTTGAGGACTACCATAATAATTTGAAATAAAATTTAAATGAATTCATTTGATCCCCCAAAAGGTAAATCAAAAGTTTTTTTTTATTAACATTTTGATAGGTGTAAAGGAGACTCATTTATATGTATGGTTTAAAACTAGCGAGGTTCTATCCAAGGGGGTTCGATCTAAGGTGGTTTGATCAAAGCCTCTTCAATTGGAATCCTTAAAATGGAACTTTTAAAGGCTTAAATCATTATATTTTCTAAAACTATGTGATTTCAACAAAAATCAGTTCCTCTCAAAAATTGTAAACCAGCTTTGTGGGATCACCCGCCACTACATTTCCAATTTCACTAAATTGGCAAGCTAGTGGGCCCACTAGCTTTCCAATTTGGTAAAAATGACAACCTAACTTGTCTTGTTTGAAAAAATGGGTCCAATAAATGGGGTCTCTCAGTGATTTACATCATCGGGAGATCCCATTTCTTGGACCCATTTTTTCAAATAGGCCATTACATTGCCAATTTCACTGAATTAGCAAGCTAGTGGGCTCACTAGCTTGGCAATTCAGTGAAATTGACAACCTAACTTGCTTGTTTGAAAAAATGGGTCCAAGAAATGGGGTCTCTCAGGGATGTAAATCCCTGAGAGACCCCATTTCTTGGACCCATTTTTTCAATTAGGCCACTACATTTCCAATTTCACTAAATTGGCAAGCTAGTGGGCCCACTAGCTTGCAAATTTGGTGAAATTGGCAACCTAATTTGTCTTGTTTGAAAAAATGGGTCCAAGAAATGGGGTCTCTCGGTGATCTACATCATCAGGAGACCCCATTTTTTGGACCCATTTTTTCAAACAGGCCACTACATTGCCAATTTCACTGAATTGGCAAGCCAGTGGGCCCACTAGCTTGGCAATTCAGTGAAATTGACAACCTAACTTGCCTATTTGAAGAAATGAGGTTTCCCGGTGATTTACATCTGAGAGACCCCATTTTTTCAAACAGGCCAGTACATATCCAATTTCACTAAATTGGCAAGCTAGTGGGCCCACTAGCTTGCCAATTTGGTGAAATTAACAACCTAACTTGTCCTGTTTGAAAAAATGGGGTCTCCAGTGATTTGGTGATGTAGAGGGTTTAGGGTTTAAGGGTAAGGTTTTAAGGTTTAGGGTTAAGGGTAGAGGGGAGAGAGATAGAGGGAGTGAGTGAGGGAGAGAGACCTAAGAGAGGGAGAGGCAGTAGGAGGGAGAGACTTAAGAGAGAGAGAGGGAGGGAGTGGGAGACAGATAGAGGGAGTGAGTGAGAGAGGGACTTGAGAGAGGGAGAGGAGGTAGGAGGGAGAGACTTGATATTGTAGGGTTTTCCATTTAAGTATAGGGTTGAGGGATAATGTTTATGGTTTAGGGTATAAGGTTGAGGGTGCAGGGTAAAGAGATGAGGCTTGAGGGTGTAGGGTTTAAGCTATAGGGTTGAGGGTTGAGGGATAGTCTTCAAGGTTGAGGGTATAGGGCTAAGTGTATAGGGCATAAGGATTAGGGTTTAGAATAATGGGTATAGGGCTAAGTGTATAGGGTATAGGGATTAAGGTTTAGAATAATGGGTATAGGGTTGAGGGTATTGGGTTTCAGATTGAGGTTTAGGGTTTAGGGTTTAGTGTACAAGGTTGAATGTAGGGTTTAGGGTTTAAGTATAGGGTTGGGGAATGATGTTCAGGGCTTAGGTTATAAGGTTGAGGGTATAGGGTATAAGGACGAGGGTTGAAGGTGTAGGGTTGAGGTATAGTGTTCAAGGTTGGGGGTGTAGGGTTAACTGTATAGAGTATAAGGATTAGGGTTTAGAATATTCGGTATAGGGTTGAGGGTATTGGGTTTAGGGTACAAGGTTTAATGTAGGATTTAGTGTTTAATTATAGGGTTAAGGGTTCAAGGATAATGTTTAGGGTTTAGGGTTCAGGAATAATGTTAAACAAAAACCCCTACAATCTCAACTCTTAAATCTATACCTTATACCCTTAACCCTACAACCTCAACCCTAATCCCTATACCCTATACACTTAACCTCATATCCTTAACCCTAAACATTATACCTCAACACTCAACCCTTAAACTTGTACATAAATCCTAAAACCTAAACCATCAACCCTAAACCTAATATCCTCAACCCAATACCCTCAACTATATACCAAATATCCTAAACCATAATCCATATACCCTATACACTTAACCTTATACCCTCAACCCTCAACCCTCAACCCTATACCTTAAACCCTAAACCCTCATCCATCATCCCTATATCATATACCCTCAACTTTATACCTAATATCCTAAACCCTAAACCTTATTCCCTATACAATTAAACCTATAACCTCAACCCTATACCTTAAACACTAAACCTTACACTCTCAACCCTGATAGGGGGAGAGAGAAATAGGGGGAGGGAGGGATTGGGGAGGGAGGGATTGGGGAGAGAGAGAGAGAGGTTGGGAGGGAAAGAGGAGATAAAGATAAGCAGAGAGGGAAGGAGAGGTACAAATACATTAGAGATAAAGAGTAGATAAGGAAGTATAGATGGAGGGAAAGGTATGGAGGGAGAGAGAGGGAGGTGAGAGAGAGGTGAGATAGAGAGAAATAAAGAGAGTTTTGTAGGGAGTGATAGAGGGATATGCAGGTAGAGAGGGATAGGTGAGATAGAGAGAAATAAAGAGAGTTTTGTAGGGAGTGATAGAGGGATATGCAGATAGAGAGAAGTATAGAGAGATAGAGATAGAGGAAAGGAGGGAGGGTGGGTGAGAGAGGGGAGGAAGGGAGAGGTAAAGAGGGATATGTGAGATAAAGATAAGTAGAGAGAGAATGTTGACATATAGAGAAGGAGAGAGTTATAGAGAGGGAAAGACAGAATGGTGAGATAAAGAGGAGAGAGTGAGAGAGAAAGAGGGTGAGGGAGGAGTGAGAGAGAGTGAGAGAGAGAGGTAGAGGGAGGGAGAGGAGATATAGAGAGTAGATAGGGGAAAGGGTAGGGAGATAGATATCTAGTGAGAGAGACAGAGGGCTAGGGGAGATAAAGATAATTAGAGAAATACAAAGAGGTAGAGAGAAGTAGAGAGAGAATAAGGGAGGGAGAGAATCGATATAGTGAGGTATAGAGAGAGTGGTGGGGAGTGATGGATGGAGAGGTAGGTAGAGAGGTATTAGGGAGATAGAGAGTAGATAGGGAAGTAGAGGGAGAGGTATGGAGGGGGAGAGAGGGAGGTGAGAGAGAGGTGAGAGAGAGAGAAATAGAGAGAGTGTGGTAGGGAGTGATGGAGGTAGAGAGGGATAAGTGAGATAGAGAGAAGTAGATAGAGATAGAGATAGAGGGAAGGAGGGAGGGTGGGTGAGAGAGGGGAAGAAGGGAGAGGTAAAGAGGGATAGGTGAGATAAAGATATGTAGAGAGAGAATGGTGACATATAGAGAAGTGGAGAGTTACAAAGAGGGAAAGAGATAATGGTGACATAAAGAGGAGAGTGGGAGAGAGAAAGAAGGTAAGGGAGGAGTGAGAGAGAGTGAGAGAGAGAGGTAGAGGGAGAGAGAGGAGATATAGAGAGTAGATAGGGGAAAATGTAGGGAGGGATACATCTAGTGAGAGAGAGGTATAGGGGAGATAAAGATAATTAGAGAGGGTAGAGGTAGAGAGAGAGTAGAGAGGGAATGAGGGAGGGAGGGAGAGAAACAATATAGAGAGGTGTAGAGAGAATGTTAGGGAGTGATGGATGGAGAAGTAGGTAGAGAAGGATTAGGGAGGTAGAGAGTAGAGAGGGAAGGAGAGGGAGAGGTATGGATGGAGAGAGTGGGAGGTTAGATAGAGAGTAATGAAGAGAGAGTGGTAGGTTGTGATGGATGGAGAGCTAGGTAGAGAGGGAGAGGGGATATATATATGTAGAGAGGGAGGGAGAGAGGGAGAGAGATGTAGTGAGGGAGAGAGAGGTGAGATAGAGAGAAATAAAGAGTGTTTGAAGGAGAGGTAGGTAGAGAGAGGGAGAGAGGAGATAAAGATAAGTAGAGATGGAAGGAGAGGTAGAGAGAGAGGTGAGATAGAGAGAAGTAGAGAGGGAATGAGGGAGGGAGGGAGGAAGGGAGAGAGGTGTAGAGAGAGTGGTAAGGTTTGATGGATGTAGAGGTAGGTAAAGAGAGATGGGAGATAAAGAGTAGATAGGGAAGAAGAGAGGGAGAAAGAAGTATGGAGGGAGATAGAGGGAGGTGAGAGAGAGGTTAGATAGAGAGAAATAGAGAGAGTGGTAGGGCGTGATGGAGGGAGAGGTAGGTAGGTAGAGAGAGAGAGAGGGGGGGAGGGAGATAGAGACAAGTAGAGAGGGAAGGTGGGAGAGAGGGAGAGATAAGTGAGGTAGAGAGAATTAGAGGGAAAAGGAGAGAGAGATTTCTTGAGATCAAGGGAGAGAGAGAGTCAGAAAAAGGGATAGAGATAGTGAGAGAGAGGTCTAGAGTGTAAGAGATAAAAATGAGTGAGATAGAGAGAGAAATAATACAATTTTCTGATTACTGAAATTTGACCTCCTGATTATTGAAATTTGACTAAGTTTGAAATTTGTGAGATCTTCCAAAAAATAGAAGAGAGAGAGGGGAGAGAGGGAGGAAGGGAGAGAGAGGGAGTGGAGAGATAAAGAGTAGAGAGAAGGAGAGAGTGAGAGAGAAATATGATAGAACTTGTTGATTACTAAAATCTGACCTCCTGATTACTGAAATTTGACATGCTAATTATTGAAATTTAACTAAGTCTGAAATTTTAAAGATCTTCCAAAAACTAGAATTTGCATTATAAATCCTAGAGATTTGAAACCACTCTCAAACATCTTGGAAGTATATACATGAAATATAACTTAAAGTATAAGAAAGTAAATGTCCATATATAAATGTCAACTTAAATGTTTATTTCATGTATATAGTTTCCCTGAAAGATAACAAGAGGAAAAAGATAAGAAAAAGAGAAGAAAAAAAAATCAAGGTAGACCAAAACGCGAGCGCATTATAACGCGCTCGCGTTTTGTCAATGCATTCACAAAACGCAAAAAATGCATTCACAAAACATGTCAAAACTAAGATATAACGCGAGTACATTATACCATGAGCACATTATAACGCGCTCATGTTATATCTTGCTTTGGGAATTCCTGAGCCTTAGGCTTGGTATTTGCCTTGGAATACCAACCCAAAGGATTGGAGGGCATTCCCAATAACCAGAGACGTGTTTTTAAAAAATATTTCATATTTCACATAATCGAGTTCGTGCTCACCGTCAGGATTGCACGTGGTTCAATATCAAAAAAATCAAGCACATGGGTAATGTTGGGTTCTCTCTTAGCTAACCAACGATGTAATTTTTTTTACTTTATGAAAATATTAAGCCTTTCATCCATAATTTATTTTATTTGTATGTCTTTTTTTTGCCAAAAAATAGTGTTTGGTATTTTTTTCATTATAAATTAACCGTTAATTGATTTTTCAAATAAATTATCTTTTTAGAAACTAGACTCCATTCTACAAATTTAAAAAAAATAAATAAATAAATTCAATTAGTTTCCAAAATTTGTAGGGGTAGCACAACCAAAATTCTATTTTTTAGGAAATGTCGACTTCGAAAATTAGTAAAAAATTAAATATTCATTAAAAAATTATCAGAAAAATCATGCATCAACTACATACTGCTAGCTAACTTCTGACCATTGTGATTTTAAAAATACTAAAACAAAGTTCACCGTACAAGAGTCGTACAAGAGTTGCTATGCTATGTTTTTCTGACAAAAACAACACCAATTTGTGTATGTCACTCATTTGAACCCCTTAATCTCGACCATTTTCAAAATAAATTAGTAGTTTAGAAAGTAGACTCAGAGAACTTGAATCCTTCTTTTTGTTCCATCTCAAAATTTTGAGTGTAAGTATCCTCAATTTCACATCCAAGGTCAGTATTTCCTGATTTTAGAAAAAAACTATCCACTTAAGTCCCCTTTTTGGGAACCATCTTGGTGCACTTACCCACCTACAAAAAATCAAATAAATCTCTCCACTGCTGATCAACCATCCAGTGAGTCTCCTTTGGTGTTTCCATAAATCTGGTGATCAAACTAACTACATACATGTTTTCTCGCCTTGTGGTGGTTAAATACATCAGACTCCCTACTAGCTTCTTATACAAAGTTAAATCAATTTCTGAACCTTTATCCTCTTTGCTCAGTTTCAGACCAGTCACCATTGGAGTAGGTGAAGGTTTACAATTCATCATATGAAATATCTTCAAAACATCATTTGCATATTTAGTCTGAGAAATAAAAATTCCTTTTTCATCTTGATTTACCTCAATGCCTAGAAAATACTTCATCAGAACTAAGTCTGTCATCTCAAACTCATTCATCATTACTTCTTTGAACAAATCAATTGAAATATTTCTAGTCAAGATTATGTCATCTACATAAAGAAAAATAATCAAAATTTCACCATTTCCATTCAACTTGGTGTACAAGGTTGGTTCACTGCAACATCTGGTAAAACCATTTTGTATGAAATAACTATCTATCCTACTATACCAAGCTCTTGGGGCTTGCTTCAGACCGTACAATGCCTTCTTCAGCTTGTAGACTTTGTCTTCTTGTCCCAATATCTCATATCCAGGTGGTTGTTCAATATTTACATCCTCTTCAAGATAGCCATTAAGAAATGTTGATTTCACATCCATCTGGTGAACTAACCATCTATTTTGTGCTGCTATGGCCAATAACATTCTGACTATATCAAGTTGAGCTATAGGTGGAAGATTCTCTGTATAATCAATTCCAGGTTGCTATGCATAACCTTTTACAAGCAATCTTGCTTTGTGCTTTTGCACTTCTCCATTTTCATTGAGTTTTGTTTTATAAATCCATTTAACACCTATAACATCTCTGTCTTTTGGAAGACTTTGTAATTCCCATATCTGATTGTCTTCAATTGAATCAATTTCATCAT